>PVJO010002607.1:0-139576 GCA_004026905.1 Hystrix cristata
TTTTTGCAACTCATTGTTTAAATGGCTCACTTGAATTTACTATGTCAATTAAATTAATCTTGCTCTTCACAATGATTTTCGTCCAGTTTCTCTCCTCAATTTATTCCACAATGGCAGTCTATATATTTTTCCAGTAAGTACTCAAATCAATGTGTCATGTAATTTTAAACTGGAATACATATATGTATGTGTGTATTATATATATATATATATATATATATATATATATATGAAAGGCAATAAAGCAGAATAAATTGAGAACTTGCAAACGAGGATAACTAATACCCTCAGATGAAAGCAATAAATTACTGGATCCACAAATGTACAAAAGAGGAAAGCTAAAAATGAGATCCCTCACATAAACTACACACGCATCATCATCGCTCAATAAATCATGACTAACTGAATACATAGTAGAAAAAGTCTGAAGTCTTCTTAAACATAAGCTAACACCCTATAATAAATTAGAACAAAACGGTAAAAACACACATTTTTAACTGCTTAGATATTCATTTATATTATTATCTTCCTCACTGTAAATTCAGCACTCTGTAGTGTGAGTTCTATCCAGAAATCTTTCCCTTTTTCTCCTCTGGCTGCTGAGATGAATTCATTGAGGTAAAAGGAATGATTTTGATGTGAGGAAAAGCAGAAATAAAGACGAACTTATGGTTTAAGTTACTTTTTAAATATTTAAGATCGGTAACACTAAATATTTATTGCACACAATATGATGATTTACAAGGGTTAAATCTAGCTAATCAATAAATGTATTACATAATGGAGTTGTCATTTTTGTGGCAGTCATGGACTCACACATACACTGATTCTAAAAGTGTTGAAAGCTGGAATGTAGCTCAGTTGTGGAACACCTGGCAAATATGTGCGATGCCCTGGATTAAATCCTTAGCACCATTAATAAATAATAATAATTAATAATGATAATGTAGATGGAAGAGTAGAATAGTAGCTACCAGCAGAGGCTGGAGTGCTTAAGTGAGAGGGGGAGATGGAGCAATTTGGGTCAAAACGCAGGTAATTACAGTTAGATAGGAGACATCAGTCTAAGAGGTGTTCTGTTATACCATTTTGTCCTTATTTACACTTATGATTTCTCATATTAGAGAAACAATTCGATATGTACTCATGTGTCTGATTTATTTCACTTAAGAGTATGTTCTTAAAGTACATCCATTTACCTATAAATGTTTCGAGTATTCAAAAAGGAGGTGGATTAGAAAGGGAGGAGGGGGAGAAGACGGAAGGGAAAAAGAATAGAAAGGAAAAAGGGGAAAATGGAGAAATGTAAATAAAGTTGTAAATAAAGAGGAGAGGGGGAGGGGAAGGAGTGGGAAGAGAGGGGAGAACCAAGGTATACCATGTACAGATACAAATTAAGTATGATCAATGTGATCATTATGCATACAATGTACCAATACATGTTCTTGGTAAATAAAATTTTTAAAAATTCACCTAAAAAAAAAAAAGAGAGATACACTGTACAGCTAGGTGACTATAGTTAATGACTGTATATTGTACCTGGGGAAGCTTTTTAATGCTCGAGGCTATTGCTCCTCCCAAAATGATTCTACCTCTTCCCGAATTTTGTAAACATAGGCTGCCAGTGGGCCTTTAAATTGAGAGGTGAAATATTCTCCCTTCTCATTTGGTAAAGTTCACAAGGTTGTCCTCTGTTCCTTCTCACCCCTCTACCAGCTTCACCAGCTCTCCGGGTGCTCCCCATGTCACCCTTATTTAATTGTACCATCAGTTTCTTTTTAAAGCTGTAATACATGAGTCTTCTAATTAGGAAAATTGATAGACTAAGAGTATTTTTTTTCTCCAGTTCCAAGCTAGAAAGTAAGTATTTTCTATTAATAATGTGAAGTAACTAAAATGACAGTTTGGTTTAGACCAGTGCTGTGTAACTACAGCTATTAGAAAATACAGTTTTATTTTTATGACAGTTTGCTCTCTGCTGTCTGGGAGATTTACATTTTTCTTTCTTATGGAGAAGGTCAGAGTGTGATGGATTAAACAAGAAAAAGTTTAAAATGTTTAAAGCAAGGATGCTCTAAATGATAGTATTTTCCAAGTCCTCTATTTCGAAAGTCTTCACTTGCGGTCAGTGATTTAAAAACAGTCAAAATTCTGTAACCGAATGAATGTTCATATTGATATTAATAAAATATCAAATATTCCAGACAATCATCTAAATCAAGTTTTGACAGAATGCCTGGAGTCCTTAGCAACTAGCTCTTGGCAATTCCCGTTCTCCTTTTCATTTTGGAATTTGAAAAAGAAAAACAAGACTAAATGGCTCATTTTCTGGCTTCTAGAAGCAGATCTAAGGGGCATGGAACTCTGCCTAAACAAAACCAAACACAGTAAAATACAACACACACACACAAACACAAAACAGAAATGGAGAAAAGGTAGTAATAATTGATTAAAAATAAACTTTATGGCTGGCCGTGGTGAAGCACATCTGTAATCCTAGAACTCAGCTGTGCTGAGACAGGAACATCACAAATGTAAGCCCAGCCCAAGCAATCTAGCAAACTGAATAATAAAAATGGCGATAATAATAATGAATGATAATAAATTTTAAAAAGATAAACGTTTTGGAGATATAGCTCATTATGTTGTCCCTGGATTCAATCATCATTTCAAATAACTGAATAAATAAACAAACAAAGTTCTTGTATTTTTGCCCACCTAGAAGAATATTGAGAATTGTGAAGCCAATGTGGATCTGGAAAAATACAAAACAAAGTAAAACAAATGAAAAGAACAAGACTAAATAAAACAAAACAAAACAAAACGAAATAAATGAAAACCCAGTTCATTCCTTTCATGGGGAAGAATGACTCCAGGTGAGAAAAATCGAAGCGGTTATATGCCATTATCTCCTCACTAAATAATCTATGTGGAAAAGGCTAATATCCTCATCTGCGATTTCACTGAAAGATAAACCAAAAACTCTGCCTGTGTAAATATGCCTAGATTCCATTAAATAGGAAAGAAATATAGTATTAGATCACTTTAATGCTATTATGCTTCACTTACCTTTGCAAAAGGTTAAAATCATACCTCTATGTCACCAAACATATTAGACTACATCTCAGATGAGGTCTAAGGGCCGCGCCATATCAAGTGTTTAAATACCCTACACTAACATACAAACTGAAGCCTCAAAGCTTGGTCTGCTCTTGATTTTTCTGCTTTGAGCAATAATGAAAACACATTCACAATGTAGGCATATATGAGTATCTTCAGAAATATTGATTCTATGAAAATTAGCCTATGCATACCAAAAGTAAAGAAAACTGAAATATTGATATTAATGGGGAGATAGTATCTCAACAGGAATAATAATTATTTAATATTTTGTGTGCATGCTAAATCTAAATATCTGGAATATAGCACAGCCAGTTTTAAATCATGCATAAATTTTAAAAATATGTAGATTATGGAAAAACATTTTAACTTTCCAAAATATAAGTCTTTCAAATACAATCTTTTCCTCAAAATGATTATTTAAGCATGAAAAATCTTTCAAAAAAAGTGAAAAGAGAACAAAAACATCACATTGTGATAGGTATTCTTTCTTAACCAAAAATAAAGAGATGTCATAAATATTCTTAGCGACTACTTTAAACAACAAATGTATTTGTGTCATTCACAATCACTGGATAAACTGCTATTAGTATTCATTTAAAAAGTCATCAAGGGAAACACTGTTCGGGGCAATTTAGCTTTATTATTCCGATGTTTCTATTATTGATTATAATTAAGTTTCTTAATTATCTAAATGTTTATTGAGTATCAGATAATGTTTTCTTTTAACTTGCATCTGTAGTGTGCTCATTTTATTGTCCTGGAAGCAGAAAATATCACTACAAAGATGAAAATAAATTTCTATATGGATGTACAAATGTATATCATTTAATAGGTAAAACACATTCCTAATGTAATGTATGTTGCAATAGAATAAATAAAGATATGCTCTCTTTTCCATGACATGGATTTTCTTAATAGTTGCCCCATTTCTACAATACCGCATCTAGGTTTCTTCTGAATTCTTCCTAAATTTTTATATAATGTTTGCAATGCAACAGAGATTATCAAGAACCATTCTGTGCAAGGGAATTTCTAGCACAGAGTCAAGATGTCAGTAAATTGGAGCAAATAATAGCAGATGGCTTGAATATAATGGCTCTAAGAGATTATAACAAAACTGTTGAAGTCAAAAATTAAGTTGTCAATGCTCCAGTTTTCATAAGTGTTTAAAAATATGCAGTAAAACTTTGTACTGAAGACTATTTGTGGTGAGTAGGGTGGACTATTGACTTAACTGGCTGTGGATTCTGCCTGGGGAGTTGGTGGTGCTCATTCCTTCATGTGGTCCCTCCCCCTTACTCGCTAGTGATGGTCCCCTGCTCTACATTCTGGTCAAGTGAACTAAGCAGCTTTGTGTTGTTTTGATTGGTATTTTTCTAATGGCCCAAAATGCTGACTCTGTTTCTCATGGATTTATCGGCCATCTGTACTTCTTATAAGAAGTGTCTATTGGGTCTTTTATTTTGGGGAATCCAAATTTTTTTGTCATTTATATATTCTATTTATAAGTCTTCTGTCAGAGAAATAGTTTGCAAACTTTTTTTCCCATTCTGTAGGTTGTATCTTTACTCTGTTGGTTGTTTCTTTTGCTAGCTAAAGCTTTTTAAATTGATAAAATCCTATTTATTGACTCATGATTTTTTTTTTTTCTTCTCTCTCACAATTTGGGTTCTGTTTGGAAAGTTCTTTCCTATGCTTATATCTTCAAGAGTCTTAGCCATTTTATCTTCCAGGACATTAAGTGTTTCTGTTTTAACTTTCAGAATTCTGATCCATTTTGATTTTAGCTTAGAACAGGTTGAGAGATATGGGTCCTATAAACTCACTGACTGTTCGGTTATTAAGACTGTTATTCGTTTAGTTATATCCTCTGTAAGCCTGCCAAACACCAAACTGAACCAATAATGCACCATCCTTAACCATAGAAAATACATGTATAATTACAGTGGAAACACAAAGACAAATACTGACACAGTAAATGTGTACTAAGTCCAACCACTATACCTGCACTAACAAGAGAAAAGAACTCAACCTCAAAAACTGCTAACTAAATACGGAAAACATAATAAAGCTTAATGGTTACACTTGTAAAGATAGAAGAGCAGAGAATGAGAAAACGAAAGAAATCAAATTTGAAAAACGAAAAAAAGATAAGAAGGAGGCGAAAACATGAGATAAAGGATCCTTTTAAGGAGTAAAATTAATTTAAAACTATTGGATAGAAGTAACAGAAAAGAAGAAAAAAGAACAGAGCAAAATAAAGAAGAAAAAAATGGAACAGAAAGAGGAAAAAAAAAAAAAAACAACAAAACCTTGAACATCAAATAACTCAGGGGGAAAAAAGGAAAGAAATTAAAAAAAAAAAAATTCCTCTGGTATTTTGAATGAGTCTCTTTTTTATTCCGGGGTCTGCAATGTCAGAATCCGCAGACGTGGGGAATGGGTATAAAATACAGCCGGGATCGATTGCAGAACAGCTGTACTCTAGGGTTTCTGGAGTCAGCCTGCCATAACACTGAGTGGGAGATGCCCATCCAGGCAGTTGTAGAGTGAAGGCAAGATGGACGCAGACCCCTGAGCTGCTCAAGCTCAGCTGGGAGAGATACTGCAGCTTCGTGTTCCATGAGAAGCCAGGCCTGGCGTGCGTGAGTTTCAGAGGTGACCGTGTCTTAAAGTGCTGGCAATGTGTGCAGCCGTCTGCTTAACTCCCCCGCCTCTGCCTAGTGAGGTGCAGAGATCAGCGGTGTGCTTCTCCTTCCCAGCTGTCACCATGAGCAGGGACATGCCTTGGTTTGGGCACTTGCCACAGCTGTGGTGTAAGGAAAGCAGGGCCTCTGTACGGGGCGGCACTTCACAAGTCCACCTGCCATAGAGTTTGGTTGAGAAAAGTATGACTTGGCGTGAACAGAGGGCTGTGAAAAATGGGAGCCTCTGGGGCGACTGCAGCCTTAGGGTGGACGCCAGGGACTGCCCAGGCCTGTGGGCGGGTGGGATCCGGCAATCACACACAAAGTGCGAGTGTGGAAACAAAATAGGATTGTATGTATTGAGACATCCCCCTATAACAACTAATGAGCTCCATGAAAATATTTAAAATTGCACAAACCAGCAACATTGAGAAAATAAAAACAATACTATGATTTTATTTAAGGTATACTTTTCAAAACTATGAAATCCACAGATAAGCAGCTGATAACCCAATACATTTGAACACATAAAATATACATAATCAACATCCTTTCAAGCCCTTCACCTCAAGGCGATGTTTCTTTTATCCCAACTCTGTACCACACACATAATTGCTTGTTCTTCCAAAATCATAGACTCTTTTTATCATTCTGGGGTACCATGTAAAGGGAACTATATTCTATGAAATCTTTTCTTTTTTATATCTTTCTTTCAAAGTACTGTTATAGACGACCAAATATTTTTCACTGATACCCGTAGATTATTTGTGAATTCTGAGTAGTCCTCAGTTGTATGAACATATACAATTTGTTTATTCATTATTCTACTGAGAGATAATTTTGTTATTTCGAGTTTTAGCATATTGAGAATGAAACTCCTCTAAATAGTATTGAAGTCTTTATCTGGGCATGGATTACTTTTCTTGAACATATAGGGAATTTTTCTTGCATCAAAGAGAAAATATTTTAAATTTTATAAGTAATTAATCAACTGTTTGTCAGAATGTTTCTCCTGTATTACACTCTCAAGATACAAAAGACTTGCAGATATGGCATAATCACAGTGTTTTGAAGTCAGTCTTTTAAAACTGGTTTAAAGAATTCTTCTGGTGTGAAGTGGTATGTCACTGAAGTTTGCATTTGTATAATACTTATGAATAATAATGTTTAGTATTTCTTCATGTGCACATTGTGTATTTCTCTTTGTGAAATATTCAAGGTTCAAGACGATTTGAAAGAAATTATTAGATGATTTATTCCTAGTTAGTATGACATTAATTTTTCGAGGTACAAATTATTTGTGAATATATGTGCTACATATTATTCTTTCTCATTCCTTGGCCTGTTTTTTAATTTTTCTCAATGTTTTCTCTTGATTACTAGAAAATTGCATTTTGAAGAAGCTCTAAATACTTTTTCTTTATAGTTAGGTTTTTGTCTCCTCTAAAATCATTATTTATATAAAGATACATATTCTTTTATATAGTTTTGAGATTTAATCCTCTTTTACATCTAAAATTAGATCAATTTGAAATTCTAGTTGATGTGATAAAAGCTTAGCTGTTTTTCTTCATCTATTTTATCCAATTTTGTTATGAAGATATTTGTTGTCTATGTAATGCCCTTTCAGTTTGTAAAAAACAATTCACATTACATATTATATGTGTGTATTTTTGTAGGTGCTTCATTAATTTAATTGCTGATTATTATGTCATTACCAAAACTTTTAAATAGGTACCTTTATAAATCTTGACATAATTTAATATTACAGCTTCAGATTTTTTTCTTTCCAAGATTGTCTAGTTCTTTGTATTCTGACATAAATATTCATATACATTGCTTATTTGTACTTTGTTTTAAAATCTACTGTGATTTTTACAAAGATTGAAATAAGCATGTAAATCAATTTAATGAGAATGAGAATTTTAATAATAATACAACATGTACGTGTCTCCATTTTCTAAATTATTCTTAATTTTTTCAAATGTTTTGTAGTTTCTAAGTAGAAGTATTACATATATTCATGTATAGTTATTGTACACATTTTATAATTATGACTAGTAAATAAAATTTTGTTATATGTAACACTTCATTGTTAATAAGTAGAAGCAAATTTTACTTTTATAAATTAAACTCATTTGCTGCAAATTTAATTTGTTTTAGTAGCTTTAAAAAGGTGATATAGTTTATTTTTTTTCCATAAACTGTCATGTCATTTTCAAGTAAAGATTTTTTTTTTCTTTTTCTCTTCAGTCATTATGCTCTTTCCTTGTTTTTCTCACCATTTTTTTCTCTTACCATTTTTAATGGTTAAGACTTACAGCAATATGTTGAAACTGAGTCATAAGTTGCACATTCTGCCTTTGTTCCCGATTTTAGTGATGATTTTTCCAATAACATCCCCTTAAATAGTGCTCCAGATATGGATTTCTGCTGTAGGTTGTGGAAATGAAGGAAGACCACACGAATGAAAAAAAAGTTTAAGTATTTATGCAGACTTTTTTTGCTACAGGGAATCGGATGCCATCGTGAGTCTTTCTTAGAGACCCAGAGGAAGGCCAGGAATGTGAAAGGGAGACCCCAAGTGCTCTGACTGGTGGTGGCTAGTGTGGGAACCCTGGACATGTGATAAATACAAGCGGGTCATCGTGTGCAATTGATATGGAATATATCTGACATACTCTGGAACGTATTTGATTTAGTCCTCAGTAAGTAGCAAGGATAAAAATCAGATACTTGCTAGTCATTTACGAATCATGACTGTTATGATCGGTTCGTGAATAGACTTGCTTGGCATCCTGGGTCAATAGCTACCGAGGTTATGAGACAAAGTTCTGTTCTTGGGTGTGATCTGGCCAGCTTTTCCATTTTATAATCATCCAAAATAAGAAATGTATGATTCCCATTCAGGGGAGCCAGACATCCGGACATCCAGATTGTCACACTTTAGGGATGGTTTAGTTCACTTCATTTTCAATCATATCACACGATCTTCAACTTTTTGTTGTGTCATGTTAATGATAGTTTTCTGATAAGTATAAAATGTAGTTAATACTCTGGATAGAATATGCTATCAATCCTACCTCATGATTCTTACGATAAAAATAACATGTTCTTGGTAAAAATAAAAATTAAAAAAAAATACGATGAATTAACAGTTCCTGTAAACTACTTAAGCACCAGAAACTACAAATGTATGAATTTATTCAGGAGAAAACAAACAAACAATCATATAGGTCATGACAGTCTGCCTATGTCCTGTTCTACCTTACTATGTTAGTCATGGTTTTGGTTTTCTACATGTGATGGTGCTTCGACATCTTGAGCCCCTCTGGGTCCCTGGAGAGGCTGCCTCAATCAGTATTTCTACATCTTAGAAACAGTGAAAAATTTTGCCAGGGAGCATGTTTTCAATAAACAAAAGAGCAATCATGCTATTATACTTCTTCTAGCTTCTTTTAATCAGGTTGCAGCCATCAAGAAAAGTTACCTGGGTCAGGTCTTGTACCAGGAAGGGCAACTATAACACAGATCCTACTAAAATTATTTGTTCTACTCAAGCATAAGCTTACTCTATTCTCCACTCTGCCTCACTCACTATTTTTATTTCTAAAATACATGAGCTGTTAGTCTGAAACAAACAGGGCCAGCCATCCAGTTCAGAGGAAGTAGAGTACAGATGGGACCCATGAAAATTCAAGTGGTGGGGAAGTTATTTAAAACATGAGGTGGGGCAGGGATGTAGTTAAGTATGTAGTGGATGTAGATTTCCAGCACGATGGGCGGGGCAGACATGAGGTGGCCTTAAATTAGCTGGATGACATGTTTAGATTGCGATCAGGCTTTTCAGGTTACATCACACAACAAAGTTATTGATTTTCAACTAAGAATTACCTGGGTTCTGATGATTACATTTTGATAATCATTTATGTGCCTTTTTTACAGGGAGTGAGACACTGATACCATTAGATACATTCACTTATGGTCAGTTGTCCATGTTGATATATATAGATGTGTCATCAGCTGTAATTCCATATTGTTTTGTTTATTTATTTTTTTTTAATTTTTATTTTTAACCAAGAACACGTATTGGTACA
Organism: Hystrix cristata; assembly: GCA_004026905.1. Taxonomy (NCBI): domain Eukaryota; kingdom Metazoa; phylum Chordata; class Mammalia; order Rodentia; family Hystricidae; genus Hystrix; species Hystrix cristata. The sequence continues at coordinate 9,908 of PVJO010002607.1, forward strand.
TTGTACATATAATGATCACATTCATCATATTTGTTTTGTACCTGTACATGGTGCATCTTGGTTCTCCCCCCTCTTCCCCACCCCTCCCCTCTGTTCCCTCCATCCCTATTTACAGCAGGTTTATTCACCTTTCTCCATGATTTCGCTTTCCCCTTTCTTTCCGTTTTTTCCCTTCCTGCTTTCCCCCTTCCCTCTTTGTAGTACTCCTCTCCTTTGTATATTATCTTCCTTTTATGTAATATCTATTACACCTCTTTGTCCTTATTTACAGTTATGGTTTCTTATATCAGAGAAACAATTCGATGTGTACTCATGAGTGTCTGATTTATTTCACTTAATAGTATGTTCTCAAGGAACATCCATTTACATACAAATGACTGTAGTTTATCCTTTTTTATGGTGGTGTAGTACTCCATTGTGTAGAAAAGCCACATTTTCTTTAGCCATTCATTGGGTTTTGGGCATTTGGGCTGCTTCCAAGACTTTGCTATTACAAATCGTGTTGCTATAAACTTTCACAATTGCACACAAAAAAATAAAATACCTCGGACTCTATCTAACAGAGGAAGTAAAAGATCTTTACATCGAAAACTACAGCACTCTAAAAAAGGAAATTGAAAGGGGTATCAGACAATGGAACGTTATCCCATGTTCCTGGGTAGGAAGAACCAATATAGTGAAAATGGGCATACTTCCTAAATTACTATACAGATTTAATGCAACTCCATATCGTTTTGTTTAAAGAAAGTAGATTTGCTAACAGGCTTTGTCAAGGGTCTGGTAAGAGTCAGGACCGTAGCTGCTGTTACAATAATATATTACTGGAATCATAATAGTTGAAATGAAAAGTAAAACAGCAACTATAAGTGGATGAAAACACAGAGTCTGTAGAAAATGATAGCAACAGTGTTGTTATCATTAAAAATAAAAACAAAAAACAGGAATTAGGCAGCAGTATTAGTCCCATCAGACGTGGTGGCTGTCAACATTGATCGGAGTTAAAATTGGTCCAAAGGTTTCAATTCAAAGATCAGATACATCTAGGAGTTCTCTTGAATATGAAGTTGAAATTTCCTGTTGTAAATCATTCTAAATGTGTAGATTTCTGAGAACTTCCTTACTTATGACATATAACCTGTAGTCTTAATTCTTTGAAGTTTCGCTGTGGCATCTGCTGATAATGGTAGTGTGAGGATGCTTCTTATAAGGATGTAATGAGATTCAAAGTGGGTTTTCTGTGATGCCTCTTCCAATTTTTAAAAACAGGATTGTAAATGGAATGATGTTTCTTCTGTGTGTGATTGGTGTAAATATGAAGATGAAAAATTATGGGTTCTAAATTTGAGACTTGTAAATTAGAAAAAAATTGAGAAAAGTTATTTTAACTTCTAGATATTATACCCAGAGAAGCTAATAATGAAGAATTCATGCAACTAGCTCTCTTTTGTTTCATTTCAAATAATGTAGAAGATGGAATGTCTTGATAGGTTTTTGTTGTTATGTTGGACTCTGAGAGTCCTTGGACTTGGTTTTGGAAAGTATTGATTTTTAATTCATTTTTCTTTCTGTGATATATTAAGGATGATTGTGTATGCATGTAAAACTGTGGCTTAACTTCGTCTATATTTAAAATTCCTTATTTACTGACAAATTTATTCAAGATTAGGTATTATCTTTTAATCTTCTAAAGACACAAGTAGTTTTTTTTCTATGCAATGATTGACCTTGAAACCAAAAGTATGCGCAGAGGACACACAACATTCCAACTGAATCTAATTGTTTAACTGTTGTTTAATTCATTTAATCATTCTCCTTTGGAGAGAAAGAAGTATATTGAATAATTAGGTAAAAATTCATCAGGAGAAACATTATTTATTTGTTTATTTTGCATGCAACTAGTTTGCCATAGCCTTAAAGAAACAGACGTCCTCACAAGGGTCAATCAAATTCTGTTCTTTGAACAATAAAAACTGAAAATGTGTACTTTGATAAAAGCAGAATTTAAAATGTGCCAATAATTGCTTTCTCACATGATTGAGAAAGCAGAAGAGTAAACGAAGCATTTCAGCTTTGAAAAGACAACCTGACCAGCTCAGATGATTTTCTTAAATTATGTTAAAATCTTTTCTGCCTTGATTGATTAAAAACAGAACTTTGAAAATAACAAATAGATATTAACATGCATTTATGTGGGATATTCAAAAACGATCTTTCACCTCTCTCTCTTTGGGAATATAGAATTTAATCTCAATTTCTTCAAATTTTAAATGTATTTGACATTCAAATACTTCTTTATTTGAGAAGGTACCTAGCACACATACTGGAGCATATTCAGTGACATTATATTGATATTGAATGTTCTATTTTCCCAGCTTCGTCTCTGTACTGTGCACTATAAATAAGTCAATTAATTGGCAAACAGTATTACAATTGCCTACAATGTTATAATCGTAAGTGAAATGGGAACTGGATTTTATATACTTTGACTGCACGAGAAAACATGTTTTAAGAAAAGAAAAACAGATAACAAATGTTTCATTTAGCTGTGAGATACCATGTATAATGGAATGAAAAATCAAATTAAATGTAGAAGTTAATGGTGATAAGATAAATGTGACAGAAAGCCTACACCAATTTTGTGCAGTATGGAATTTTCCTAAAACCCCTGCCAAAGGGTACCATTAAAATATCTAATTAAAAAGTTAAATCTAATGTTTCTCTAAGTAGTATTTTTTTCATCATCTCTTTTTTGAGTAGTAAATTCCTGACCATCTCCTTTTTAAAATGCACACACCAGTTTATACATTTCAAAATTTGTTCTAAACAATAAGCAGAATCAATCTGTACTCGTTGTTGTGTCTTTTTTTTTTTTTTTTTTTTTTTTTTTTTTTTTTTTTTTTTTTTTTTTTTTTTTTTTTTTGGTGCTGGGGATTCAACTCAGGGCCTTGAGCTTGCAAGGAAAGTGCTCTAACCACTGAGCTAAATCCCTAGCCCCTCGTTGAGTCTTTTAACCCCGCACATCTGTGCTCAAACCCATAATATTTTTCCAAGATGGCCTTTCTGTATTTTTTTCCTCTGGCCCTTGTATACGTAGACAATAAAATCACAATTATAAGGTAATATTCCTGTAACTTATTCTCTAAATCAAATGCTCCCCTTAATTGCTATACTTCAGCCAAGAGACTGAACAGGACACTACTGAAGAACACGGTTTTCTCCCCGTTGTTCAGTCTTATTTGCCATCATATAGTGAAAGACAAAAGGTTTGCTTTGAAAACTGTGGAGTTAGGACTGGAGATTTATCTCAGTGGTTAGAGCACAAGGCCCTGAGTTCGAACCCCAGCACACACACACAAAAAAGGTGGATATAAGTGAGCTATTAAAGTACATTTTTTCAGAGTTGTTGAAATCACTCCAACTTTTAAAATTCTATCATCTATAAGACCAACATTACAGTGTTTGCAAAACCAGAACTTATTTTTATATCTTAGTTCCAGAAGAGTATTTTCTATCTTTTGTACATTTAGAAAAGACCAAAAAATATACCAAAACACAAAAGTAAAACATGAAAAATGAAAATTGCACCACATTTTCTAGAGTAAAAATAAATTCGTAATTATTTGGAAATATTCTAAACTTTATGTGGCATATCGGTTTGTTGAATGGATCTTACTTTACATATAAGGACTTACAAAAGTTAATATTTTTTATCTGAGCAACATAATATATTTTATGATGATAAATTATATTGAATGTAATAAAAATTATATTTACCTGTTCTGCTTTATATAATGATTCTAGTAAACTTATATTTTTATTATCTAAGATATTATATTATATAGATGTACTATTATATATATATATCTCATGTGTTTATAAGAGTTTCACTTAATAAAAGACCTCATACATGTTTAGATATTACATAGAACAAAATCTGTACAGTTGAATGTTGTGATGACAGGTTCTTTTCTAATATATATAATTATCTATCAGACACAGAGGGGGATCTAACTCAGGGCCCTAGGACTTTGCCATAGAGCTAAATCTCCAGCCTCTGAATTCCTCTTTCTAAAGGAAAATTTTTTACTATATACAAGGATGAATAACAACAAAAAATTCATATTAATCTATCACTCGAAAAAAGGTTTAATATAAAACTAAAAGAAAAGCTCCACTCTTCAGTATAGAGGAGTTCACTAATCAGAGCACAGGCCTGCAGAGAGACCAGTGATGCTGTGGAACAGAGGGACAGTGTGGTTCTGGTGAAGAAGCAGGGCCGTGTCGTGATCAAAGTATGGTAATAGATACTTGAAACTAAAGCTAAATCAAAATGAAACCTATATTTTCAGTCCTACAAGGTTTTTGGTTGTTTTGTTTTTTGAGGAGGAAGAAATATAGTTCAGGGGTAACTTTTTAAATATTTCCTGTATTATATCTGATACTTTTTAAACATTTCGTTAATGACTTGAAGGACTGCCACTCTGTGGAACACTACTCAAGGGAATGTGCTTATAAGAGTTTCACTTAATAAAAGAACTTCATACTTATTTAGATACTACATAAAACAAAATCTGTACAGTTGGATGCTGTGATTACAGGTTCTTTTCTCATGTTTTTACTACATTTGTACTCTTTCTTACTGATACTGCTTTTGAAAATGATTTTTAAAGTAAAATTGTGTTATAATAAAAGTATCTGCAGGGAACTATCCTGAATAAAGTAAGGCCTGAATAAGTGCATATTGTGCTGAACATGTTAATATTTCTTTTACATTAGTTATAGGTTTTATCTACTGCATTGAAATGTATAGGAATGCTGCATATGTACAGCTTAATGTAATCATTTCCTAACTATGCTCTGTGGAGCCGACCCAGTTTCAACAAAATTAGCTCTAATTTTGTGCCTTTTGTTTATTTCTGCTTCGAGGTTAAACATGGTTTAAAATGTGTTAGAAAATTTGAAAATTGTGGCAATCTCAAGCTAACTGGTACGTGCATTCCATTCAAAGACATGAGCCTCACCTCCCAGCTTATTTAAATACTGCTATATTTCCATCCTGTGTTCTGGTCTTCCTGCCTCTAAAATATATCTGTAAAATATTTCAATTATCTTATGGGAGTAATTTATTTTAACTTTGGGATTTATTGTTACAGAATTCAGTTATATGCTTTTCAAATGATAATTCACTACCTTCAAATTGAGCTAGATCCCATCCCTTTTATTTTCTTTTATTGATACAGCTGTCCACGATAGAGTCTCTCCCTGAGTGGCTAAATTGTCCAAGCTGGACTATACTTGTGCTGGCCCCACCTCAGTCTGCCAGAATGCTGGAGACAAGTTCATTTTTTCCTCTCACTTTTGCCTATTTTTTGGTCCACATCTTATCTTTGCTCTGATTTCAAATGACTATGTATTAGTGCATTGATTTGTTCATCTATCTTGTGAGTCATCTCTTCATAAAAAATAGGTACAGTATAAATAAAAAATAACTGTAAAATGGTCAACCACCAAAAAACATACATCTAGTAGTTGCACTGATTGCTTATGTTATTTGGGTTGTTTAGATTTTGGCAATATCACATTAATAAGTAGACTTCCATTGGTTGTTTCTATTTTTAAATATCTCAGTCCTTATAACAGTGAGTTTTAATTTTTACAGGATCACAAACACTGATGATCAGTAAGCTGTGATAGGGTTATTTCTGGGATGTTTTGGATAATTCTCGTATTCTAGCAATTTCTTGAGATTGATATAAGATATTAAAAGTTTAGAACTACTTTAATATATTTACAAATAAAAAATATATTTCTTTCAAATACCTGTGAAAGAATAACTCTTAACATATGTTAAAAATCACCATAAAATATATAATCACCAAGGATTCAAAACACTACGAGTGTGAACCATCACTTTCCCAAACTGGCAGTGTTAAACGACTGCACTTTTAGTCTTTAAAAAATGTGCAGTATCTTTAAAATGCCATTTAAAATTTTTCTTTTGAGTTTTTATCATTAGTTTTCCATGTCTTCAGTACATTAAAATTTCTAATTGTAAGAAGATATTGGGCCCACCCATGACTGGTTCCCCGGTATGCATATAAACTGACAATAAGGATGCATCGTGTTGAAAAAGTGTTAAGAAATTCAAGATGGCAACAGCAAAGAATTCGAGAAAATATAAGGAGATTATATTCAGCAAATTCTGAGTGACTGCACAAGACCCACAAGCAGGAAACTAGTCCTGATTTCATATCCAAGTAGGAAAATCTTACAGATTTTCAAACTGAATAAAAGAGAAAACAAATTTCATGCATGAACTCAAAAACTTGAATTAAATTGGAAATGATGTTGGGGTTTGTGCTCTGAAAATGAGTCTCGATAAATTCATTTTTTAAATTTAAAAATAAGCCTTTTCTAAATAATTACTTAAATGATAAAATTAATTTATAATTTAATTTGATATTTTGATTCTATATAGACAGATACACTTAAATGTATTTAACATTGTATGATTAACTTCCCTAAAAAGGTCAAAATAAAATCTATAATAAAATTACTTGTTTTTAAATTACCTGTATTGCATCTAATGAGAAGATCTGACATCAAACTGAATAAGCCATTTTGAAACATACTATCTTGCTAGTTATGGAGCCTACTCTGGGCGGGAGTTCACTGCTGACCACATATGATCACCCAGTCCCTTAGTATGATTTGTAACCCCCAACATGATTTCACCCCAAACCCAGGACCGTAAGGAACATGGTGCAGGTCTCAGAGTTTGACCTACGTAGGAATCTGTAAAAGAGAAAAGCAGTCTCATGGCTGAACTCTACAATCGTTCTTTTTGATGTCACATTCATATTTACCTGACCAGTCCATCTCACTTATCTAATTCAAGTTACCTGGTGAAATTATTCTGAAATATAATTAACGAGTAATTCTCTTTCTTGAATAAATGTGCGTGTTACAAATGCAAATGAATGCATGTATTTTATGGTCATGCAGCTTCAAGAACTGAATTATTTCTATCTGCTTTTTATTCATTTTTTAAAATTAGGCTACTGACGCATATTAGAATTTAATTACACCAATTAGTACTGCCACATCAGACATATGATGTGCCTTCAATTAAGAAGTACCTAATGGGTATTAGTACAATTTAGCTTCATAATTAAGGTTCTAAGAACAGCACAAATTAAACATTATGATTACAAAACATTAAAAATCTACTGGTGAAATTAAAACTGAGTATTTTAACTTCTCCTTTTAAATTCACTTTAGAAAAGAAAATCAGGACTACATAAAAGATAATGTTAATATTATTAAATCATTCTTAGGTAAAAAATAAAACGATGCATATATCCACACTTGTTGTGCATATGTATCAAAGATTTAAGGAGGTGTTCAGCAGACCACTCTTATTATCTACAATAGGCACTATTTTTTGCTTTTGCTTTTTTTTCCACAAAAATATTTCCCGAAAATATTTGATATCTGTGGTGACTGTTCAGTGCCTCTTTCTGTAAGCATAGATGACAGGCAGTGTCAGTCTGGGTGTTGGACTCTATTTGCACTGAGGTCATATGTTTTCAGGCTGCTCTTGGCTAAGGGCTGAAGGTAGCGGGGGTGCTGACGGAGAACCAATGGTAGGAACCACGCGAGCCTTCGAAGACTTTAGACTGAGGGTTCCCATTAGCCTGGTCAAAATTTACTAAAGTTACACTCTAGGCTGTAACTCTTCTGTCTCAATTCTCTTTCCTTCTCGTTCTCCTTTCAGAGATTCCGGTCTGTCACCACTGTCTGAAGTCTCCTTCTTCTGACACCTGCTATGTGTCATTAGTCCTTGACCGGCATGCCTCCTTCATCTGTCACATGACTTACAACTTTGGTGTTATCAACATTTTGGAAAGTCTCACAAACTAACCTATGAGATATATATATATATATACACACACACTATTTATATAATAGCAATTAATGATGGTTGAGGAAGACATGACAAATTAATTTACAAATGAATAATCAACTATATTTTGGGAAGATTCAGTTTGTTAAGCAATGATAGGCATTGGGCTTTGCAAATTTGCAATCATGTCATATAAGCATAAGCAATTTGGGCTCATATTTGTAAAATCTTAGTATCATATTAAAACAATAACAAAGAAAATATATTATATAATTAAAACAGAAATAAACAATACTCAATATAATCACTACGTATTCCCTTTTCTTATTATGAGTTTTTGCTTCCATGAGTGAAATCCCATAAGCTGCTAGGTTTAACTTTGTTTCATTAAATGTCACAAAATATTTGACTCAGACTAATTATAATAGGATAGATAGCATATACAGACATAAACTTTTTGTTGAAAGGAACAAGGAATACTTATTTCCTGTTCTTTTATACTTTATTTTTGTTGGTATGTTTTCGCACCTAAATAATACAGTAAATCTATTACAACCATCATTCATGTTTGCCAATTATCAGAATTTTCTGTACTTGTTTCCTGTATTTCAGCTGCTTTATTATTTTTTTGCAGCACTTGAACCTAAGGCCTCATGCATTCTAAGGCAAGTGCTCTACTTCTGTGCTACATCCCTGGACCTTGTTTATGTTCTTTTCTAATCCAAGATTGGAAATCATATCACAGAATGTCATGTTATACTTAGATAAAAACGCATCTCTATAAAATACAGAGTACAACTTTAAAAGGGAAATTTAATGCCTTTCTATTCAATACCTCAATTAAAATATTGTTGTGATCTATAGTTAGCATATATGATTATATCTTTGAGAAGATTATTAGGAAGGAAATATCTGACATTTAAGCCATTGCATTAGATAGCTTTCCTGTCACTGGGAAACAATACCTGACACCCATAATTCAAAGGAGGAAAGGTTTGATTCACTTTTTCACGGAATTCAAGGTAGAAATATCATGGTGGAAGGGCATGGCGAAAATGCTCAACTCATGACAACTGGGAAGCAAAGCAAGGGAGCAAGAGGGACAGAGAAGAAAGGAAAGTTCTACGGAATATATATATGTTTATTCCATATATATTCTCTTTGCTTAAAATATCTCATGATATTTTAAAGTACTGGCATCCTTCAAAGTGAGCTCATAATTGTTTTCAGTGCATCTGTCCAAACTCATTTCAACCCTCTGTGATCAAGTGCATTAGAAAAAATAAAAGGGCCTCTATGATTATAAAATAAAAGTGGGGAATAATAGTGTAAGTCTCAAAAAAAAAAAAAAAGAGAAACATGAACGTCATGAAATAATATAGACTGTAATCAGTTGACTGAAAAAAATGATAAACTTTATTATATAAACAGAGAAGTAATTTTAAATTGCACGAGGCAGGGGTTACTGCAATAAATGACAAGTAAGAAATTAGGACATAGAATGATTAAAGGCTAGTTCATATAAAACTTTCTAGTTTAAAAGAAAAGAGAAAGGTTTTGACTGAAACAATAGATGCTCTGAGTGGTTTTAATCATGGGACTTTTATGATGAGATTGGGAATTTTCAAGCAATAATTTAACCAGAATTTAAAGAATGAACTAGAGAAGTTTGGGGCTGATGGTAAGAATGTAAAGTAGAAGTCTCTACCAGGAAGTAGGAATTGGATAGAAGTCAAAGTTATTGAGTGAGGAGGTAGACAGAATCAAAACTGAGGAAAAAGAAACACAGGACGTGTCTTGCTATCCAGCTTGGATAATATATAAGGGCAACAACTGCGCTTATGTTTAGGCTGGATGAGTGGGTTCTGGCCAGTGAAATATGCATGAGGTGGTGTCACAAGCCCCTTTTAAGTCTGGCTCCTGAAACTACCCATGGCTAGTTAGGATATTTTTCAGTCATTTGTCCTTATATCCCATCTTCACTGTTACCAAGTGTTCAGAAGGAATAGGTTAATGCTGTAATAAAAAGCTAAAAGAAATAGCCTTGTACCGACAGTGAGGCAACTGTGGATGAAGAAATGTAAATGTAATCGAGGATGATATAAATTCCCTATACCCCACATCCAAATGGCAGAATTTGGGATTATAAAGCACAATTGACCAATGTGTTCTCTCCAGGAAGCAAAAGCACATTTAATGAAATAACATCTCCTTCAGTTGGTATAGGAGTCAATTAACATGTCTGACCAACAGACTTTCAGAGTTTCAAAGGCATTTCTATTTAGCTGCTATTTTTGTCTTTCTAAAGACCATGTGCATTACGCACCCGGTTACAATTGTTAACATTTATTGTTTTAATGACCTCAAGATGTTACTATTTTTATGATTAGCTCATTTTTTCTGGTGAAAACAGTGAGGCATACAGATTAAAAGTAACTAGACTTTTGGTACAATCTAAATTGGTCATAGCGTTAAGGTTGAGTATTTACCTCTAAACTATAGGGAATGTCATTGCAAATATAAATGAGTGCTATCTAAATCACCTCATAGAAAGTTGTGGCACTATGTATTCATGTGAGTACTGTCAAATGTAAACATTTTAGCATTGGTCTTTCTTTAGAAAAGTGCTGAAGCTAATTCAAATACTGGCTTCTTTAATATTACCATTTTTCCCCAGCAGATTGTTGTACTGTGAGGGGCAGGGACATTTCTATTGTGTTCAACTCTCTGTATTCTTTTTCTAAGGCTGGTCCAGAGAGCTGGTTGCAGTGGTAAATATGACGGCTATTGTTAGCATTATTTAGAAGGTATTACATAACTAAAATTTAAAGGGCTTGAGGAATTAAGTCCATAGATATCTAAGAGAAGACAGCCAAGCAGATGGAAAAAGCAGTACAGAAATCCAAGAAAGCATGTGATTGATTTGTTCTGAGAAGTTTGAGGAAACTACTGCAGCTGCCGATAGTAGGGAAGTAATGAGGGGCACAGAAGAGTGAGCGGCTGTGATAGTTTAAGCCTCACGCTGCCTTTGGATTTTACGGTTATTGTATAGGAGAGGACTAAGAGGAGACTGAGATAGTCTGACTGTTTAGCCTGTGGGTATTCTGTTGATAATTTTAAGAAGGGGGCTCCAATTAGATATTTAATGCATTTAAATAAATTATAATAATGCAAACTCCAATGGAAATGCTGAGAAGCTTTTGGATCGTACATATCTTCAAGTTTTAGAGTTTAAGCAAGAAAAAAAGTAATTAATTTCCTCAAAAGAAAGACATTTGGCAGAGCCTGGGAGACAGACGTCAGCGGTTATGTACTTTTCAGATTTGTTGGCAAAATCTATTAGATATTGGCAGTAATCAAAGCCCGACCAGGAGAAAAGAAGTCACTGAGACTTCAAACAAAGGGAATTAGTGCAGGCAATTTATGGTAGACATAGCAAAAAAATAAAAATAAATAAAATAAATAAATAAATAAATAAAGCCAAGCAGGAGATAGCAAAGCCACTCAGCCACTGAGAATTTAGCAACTGCAGGAACTCGCTACCAATGTCAGATGGAGGGACAGGAGGAGGCTGCCTCACTGGAGCAGAGGGGACAGGTTATTGGTAGCAACTGGAAACAAAGTATAAAAGCTGAAGCCACAGAATAACCACATCTGTAATCTGAATCAACAGAGAGGAATTCAGCTAAACCTAGATTGTCCTTTGCTCTGGAATTTCATCGTTCAGAATGTTGCTCCTATTATGTGATCCCTCCTGGAAGCCGACTTTCAGAAAGTTCTGATATCACGCCGTATACTGTTCAGGTCCTTCGTCGTATGAACAGCACAGGGCAGAGTGAGCAATGGATTTGGGGAAGAGATAGACTCATTATAATCACAAATTTCAAGTAGACGTGTCAAAAATGCAATTGAATTCATGAGTGTGGAATTCAGGATAGAGATATGGCATGGAAATCTAAATTTGGGAGTCATTAGCATTTAGATTGCATGTAAAGCCATGAGATTGGATGAGATTACCAATGAAGTAAGTGGGGAAAAATTAAGTATTGCGACCTAGAGCATTTTGACATTAAGAGTTTTAAAAAAGAGAGAAACCAGTGAAAGATACTGGAACACAAAGAGAAAAATAAAAGTTAAAGAAATATTGGGAAAATCAGGAAGTCAAAGGAAGATAGTATAATAATGAAAAGGTGGTGATATGGTGTATCAAATGTTAGCGATAGGTCAATTAAGAGAATGGAAGTTGAATTAGAGTGCTGATGTAAAAAATTGTATGGAAGAGAAAATGGAAAATGAAATGAGGAAAAAATGTATGCAATGAGTATAACCTACTCTTAAAAGGACTTTGGTGAAGAAATGAGGATCAAATTCCTTGTCTTTATTTGTAATTAAAATGTGGAAAGAAAAGGGTATTTTTTGGGGGGTGGTTCTACTTCAGTTTTCTAAGGTGAGTGAAATAATAACATATTTGTATGATTACAAAGTGACCTAGTAAATTGATTAGATGACAGGAGGAACTATTCACACAAGTCATCTGTGTATACCCTGTGTGGCTAAAGAGAATGAAAGAATAAGCCACACGGTGTTGCTTTTCAACAGGGGCATGAATAGCTCCTTTGTAAAAATGGTTTTCAACAAGGCATGATTTTCCTCTCTCGTGGGATATTTTGCAATGCTTAAAGATACTTTGGTTGTCACAGCAGGTGAATGAAGGCTATATTTGCATCAAATGGGAGATGCCAGGCATATGATTAAACATTCTGCCGTACACAGGATGACCTTTAAAATTCCTTACACCAGAAAAGCATTGTATGGCTCAGTGTGTCAAAAGAATCAGACAAATTCTTCTCTAATAATATGCAGGATAAGTAGTGTGTAAGTTTAGATACTGGCATTAAATTTTTGAGGCAGAAAGAACCTGTGGACTTTTCCTCCTGATTAATATGTCAGTGACATAGACAAGTTCATCAGCTGCCAGTGAGATTGGGGAAAATGAGAGGAGATGTTTGGAAGGAGACAATACCTATGAGTTAATATTATATGAGAGAAACAAGGTTAGAGTTCATGGAAGAATAACGGATCTGATTGGCAGTATCAAGGGCACATTTGACTTTCAAGTTCATGGTTTTAAGTGATAAAATTTAGCATGATTTAGTTGTGTATTTTTCTCCAAGTATGTGAAAGCAAGTGCAAGATTCATGGAGAATCATGCGTGAAACCAAAAATCTCTTCATCTACACAAAGGCCATTGCGGAATTAGTGGAGACATGTTGAAACACAGGCTCTGGGATGGCCACGTCGGTCATAGTGAGAAGAGAGGGACTTACTCAGTGATCGAGGATGGAAAAAAGTTTACAGGACTGCGTATGTGAGATAATGAAGCCTATTCTTAAAACAACACATTGTTTGTTTGTTTGTTTGTTTTGCATATGTGGATCATTTAATTTATCTTTAACAAATAACAACTGTGTACACTTTTTTTCATTTATGAAATGAGTAGACATAAGTGATGTTGAATAGTTTTAATGATCAAATTATGATTTGAGAATAATCATAAGTGCACTACAATGAAGAAAAGATGTAAACAAGCCTAAAAAAGTTAGTATTTTAAATAGATCCATATGTCTAGGTGTGATTTCATGAAACCTTCAAGTGGTGTAGGGACAACAATAATGGCGACAAGGAGTGGAACTGAAGAGAAATGGATTGAATTAACTGGGATTCAAACTTCATTATATTTCAGGTTTCAACTGGAATGTATGATTTCTAGTCAGTGTACAACACAATTTTTGATACATAAGAATTGCGGCTTGGGTAGAAATAAGTTGTTCAAGCTTAGAACTATTTCTACACCATATGTGAGTATAGAGCATTAGTGGAAAGGAAGGATAGCACCTCTTTATCAAGCCCCCCCCCCCAATTAAGGCCAGTGTGGGGAAAACCAGGGAAACAGTTATTCTGATCTAATCTTCTGGGACATATATAGGGCTTCTGGGAAAGAAGTTTAATAGTTTTGGGAAGTAAAAGAAACATTTATAAAATCTATTTTAGTAGACTGTTCACAATTTTAAACAATTTGAAATGAAAAACAAATCAGAAATCAATACATTTAAAGGAATAATTCCCAAGAAAATCTCATCCTAGCTATGTCAATAACATAAAAGAGGATATTTTATAACTAAAAATATTCCTTTCTAGGTAAAGCCTCTAGATATTTTATTTAGAAATTGTGTCATTTAAAAAAAGAAGGTTCAAATTTTTCTATACTTCATCCAGGCTTTATTATTATAGCACCAAAATTATTAGTAGAGTTTAATATTAAGTAAAATTTCTGCCTTATCAGTCTGCTTTGACAATGCAACATTTTTTGTGAGTTCAGATTGCACTTCAGGCAGGACTGTCTTTTAAGACTTCCGGATTATAACTAGTAACACGTTTCCTTTTCTGATGAAAAAATAAATCATGGAAAATTTGGAAGAAGAATTTGATTCCAGAATTGTGAGCTACCTGCCATTAGTCCAAAGTAGTGAAAGCTTGGAGGTTAATTAAGGGGCTAGGTTTTACCATGGAGATTTGGAGACAATTGGCAAGTCTGGAAGCACAGGCACAAAGAGAATAAGCAAATTCTGTCACCTGAATTTTGTTAGCACAGATGTAAATGCCGAGGTTTTTAATTAAAAATAAATAAATAAATAAATAAATAAATAAATAAATAAATAAATAAATAAGACGAGATCTCGCTAAATTGTCCAGGACAATCTAGATCTTGCCATGTAGCTCGCACTGACTTTGAACTAACAATTGATCCTCCTGTATCAGGCTTCTAGGTGCTGGGAATGCAGGTATGAGCCACCACATCTAGCTTAAAACAAACCCTTAATAGACGAGGAGGTGATAGTAAATGAAGATATTGCAAGATCCGGCTTTTTTTCATTAGAAAGACTTATCACTCTCTGGATTATTGGAGAATTTGCCATATTCCCTTGACAATGGTTCAAGTTGCAGACTGTTTGAAAAACTATTCATGGAACCCAAGGCCCAAGTCAGGTAATGACTGAATAATGTAGGTATTTTATTCAAGAATTGGAAATTTACCATCAGAAAAGTGGCAAAACAATATTGGCATCACTTCCTAAATTAGCGGCAGGAGGGCATGTTGCAGTTCTGTTACCTGATGGAAAGAGCATCCGGGCTGCTGCCTGCTCATTAAGCAGTTGTAAATTCTTGAGACGGCACTTCCAGATATGACAGAATATCTGCTCCACTTGGGTAAGCAAGATTCGGTAGACTTGCAGTAAGGAAGTTAACTAACACAACCTTTCCGCAAATGGTACTGTCCAAATACTCCTTTTCAGATATTACCCACAGAGAAGACGTTAGCTAACAATACACAAGGTGACAGATAAACGGGAGCCACGGAAAGTTCCTCCAAATTAGGAGCCTTAATAAGTTTGCAAACTGAAAACAAAATTTCAGCTATCAAAGCTTAGTTACTACCACAGACCTGTATGGAAGAAAATTCCTGCACGTCAGGAGCAGAACAGGCAGATATTCAAAATCAGAGGAAGAAATCGACATCCAGCTCATCTGGGGGAATTTACTTTTAAAGAAAGTGTGAATATCTTAAAGAATAAAGTGGACTTTGACAGGATTCTTAATAAGGAGCTGAAAATAAAACATGGACTTTGCGGTAGGATGGGAGAGTACTGTGGCCCACGGGCATCTCTTAAGGCACCGTGGAAAATTCACTTCATCTATCATGAGGACAGGGCTGTACAAAAGAATATGCTCCAACAAAGTGCTGAATTTAGCCTTTCAGATAAGACCATGGACTCTGAGAAACATGGAATGAGGCAGTGAAATTTATTTATTCACTCAGGAATTGAAATTCCTGTATAAAAAACTGGGTGAAGTTGCCTGGTGTGGTAAACGAAGTGTCTTAGCATTGTGGGAATGCAGAACCGCGTGCGCAGTAACCCCTGAGCAAGGCGGGACGGCCTTCAGGTGAATCCTGACTGTGCCCAGAGAACGTGGGGGAGCTTCCAGATTGCAATGTGGGTTGGGAAAAACTAGCCTTCTGTGCTACCTTTGCACAAATACAAAACTATAGCTGCTATTATGTATGAATTTGAAGTTGTTGTCTTTGCCTTTTTCACATAAGAAAGTGACAAGCCTCACTCTTCATCAAGTTTTAATTAGCCATGCTGAATGGGATCCTTTAGAATTTCTCCAGCCTTTATCATTAGTAAACATTAAGCAACACACAATTATAAGGGGCAATAAGAGATTACTGTTCTAATTAAGGAAGTGACTCTGAAAGTCTTTCTTCCATTAACTTCCTTTTAATAGTTCTGCCTGGTCAGTAAGTAAGGTAGACAGTCTCCGAACATCAACAATAGACTGTCAAGGAGGTTTATTTGAATGTTTCAGATGCACCTAACACGAGGAAAATGACATAGCAAGTAAAGGAGGCCAAGAACGGACAGGTCATCAAGAGTGGCTTCATGAATCATGGGGCTGAGTAGAAAATGAAGATTCATGGCCCCAGTTCAAAAATTATTAAGATTTTCAAGACAGCTTAAATAGGGCATCACAGCAGTGCAGGAACCTGCTAAGCACAGGGTCCTGTGTGACTCCTCACGTTGTGAACTCAAGGAGCCTTTCTTCTACGTCATTCTAAGTCTGCTTAAGTAATGTAACATCAATATAACATCAACTTTTGAATGGGAGTGGGGAGAACTGTGGTCCACGACCATCTCTTACAGTACCATGGAAAATTCACTTCATCTTATCATGAAGCCAGGGATGCAGAACAGAAGATACTTGAACAAAGAGATGATATAGCATATGGAATACCTTTACTATATTATCACAGATTTGATGTAACCCACTCCCTTGTAATATAAGAAAGTACAATCACCACTAAGAAAAAAAGAAAACATTTATGCATTTCTTCATTGCTTTAATGACAAATTTTTCCCCCCAGAGGAAGGGATAGAAGAGTATTGAGGATCCAGAGCCACACAAATTGCTGATAGAATCAGTATGATAAATCCAGCTACTAATAAAAACACAGCCCAATGTGTACAACTCCTGGGACATGTTATGGAGCAACTAGTGACATTTCTTAAACAATAGGAAGTAATTTATTTCTTATAGAACCTGCCAATAAGGAATTCAAAACCATTCCTTATCTAGCAATCTGTTTGCTCTTATTTACGAAAGTCACTGGAAAGAATTCAGGAAGTGAATACAACTGAATTAACATTCGGTAACCAATTACCCTAAAATGAGTTACTTAAAACAGCATAAGTTTATTATGGGATTTTTCTGGGTGGAGGAAGACCAAAATAGCACTCTGTAAGGGCTGTGCTTACTCCAAAAAAACTTTATGAAGAATTCTTCCTTGCCACTTTTGACCTTCTCCTGTTTCCATTTTGTTTCTTGGCTTATAGACATTACTTCAAATCCTGCTGTTCTTTTCACATCACTATCTTCTGTATGTGCCCTCTCCTCTTATCAGGACCTCAGCAGTTATTGGATTTAAGAATCTCGCTAATCCAGTCTGAGCTTATTTTAACTAATTATACCAGAACTTTTCTGAGTAAGATCAATCTCTGAGATTCTGGGCAAAATACAAATTGTAGGAAGACACTCTTTAACTCACTGTGGGTATTGAGACCAAGAATCATTAAAAGTGTGGTGGTAGGCAGAAGTAGGCACAGTAGCTTCAGGCCTTCATGACCCAATCCAATGGGTTGGATGATATTACTACATTCCCAAAACAGAGCCCTTGGGGAAAAATTAAATGACTCTCTCAGTTCAGACTGCTCGGAATTTTCACTCAAAATCTGACCCTAGCACCTGTTTATTATATTCATTTAAAAGACACATGTCATTACATTTGATGGGAAGTAACCAATTTGTTTGCCTCAATAAAAATGGAAAATCGAGGCTTCCTACTCAAAAATTGTTAATGATTGACTTACATTATTGTATCTTCAGATCAATAAGAGAAATATATTATAAAATCCACTGGAAAGTTTTTTAGGATACAAGGCAGCAATGAGGAACAAAGGAAGGATGTAATAATGTATCTTTATCTTTCCCACCTCCAAACTCTTGCTTTGCCTCATGCTAGTGCCAAGCCCAGTTTTATAAGAAAGTGTATATCAAAGGAAGAGGGGTAAGTACCCAAGTCACAGTACCAGGGCATTTAATATGTTCCTATTCTAAAAGGTAAGTCCTATGTGGCCAAACTGAGAGTAACAGTGAATTTAGCTCTGTTAGCAAGCCGAGGTAACACTTCACATGTTCTCTACTAAATCTTACAACATTCGTTTGGGCGTGCTAGCAAGGCTCTTGTTACTGGCTATGAGGGTAAATATTATGTCTGATGAGTTATAGAGCCTGATTTTGAAATAGGCTCTATTTCAGAAATAGGATGAAAGCATAACAGATAGGAAAGGTGCTTATAAGTGGATTACATTACCATAGAGAGAAGCTATTACAGTATTTTCATGCAAACAGCTCAGAGGAAAGATATAATACTTAACTACCCTTTGCCATTGTCATTGAAACAAATGGTCGCTGTCCATGGGAATCTCTTGGCTTGCTTTCCGCAGCATAGGGAAATTGGAATCCTACTGATTCGGATGTTCTACCAGTATAATTTGGGTAAAGTCAATGACAGAGTGTTCTCTGAGGACTCAGCTTATGACTTGTTTACTGCAGTTATCTCTTAGTTCCTAGGCTTTGTTTACCATTTTAGGACTTCCCCTACCTCAGGAAGTTACCAGTAAATTATAGTAGTGCTTTCTGACTGCATGTAGAAAGGAGACTTTCTGTACTCTACGTAGTCATACATCACAATGATGTGTTGCTAAGGCAGCTCCCTGGACATGATAGGAAGCAGACAGTGGCTGCCTGTGTAGCACGTTGTATCTGTTCCTTTGAGCATAATTTGCATGTGAACAGAATTGTTCTAAAGAATATGGAAAGAGAATGCAGAGAGGCTCTAGAGTATGAATTTGGGTGTGATTTAGTTATCTAAAATTACAAATAAATCCCCTCCAAAAGCACATAAAGGACATTTAGGAGAAACCTTATGCTACAAGGTGAAACTGTATTTGGTGGTAGAATATACCTATTTGAAAATCTCACGAAGCACCCTATTTTGGGGCGCAGATAAATTTTCAAGCTATGTATTTTAATAAACAGATAGTACCAACAACATATGTGACAGAGTTATCAGTTGCATCCCTCTGTGCCAGACATTCTGAAAGAATTATAGGATTCGGTTGTGAGATATTGAATCTAGTTGAAATAGAATTCCAGGAGGCCCATCAAGGATGAAAATCACTTGCTACTTCAAAGAGGGCCTCTAGTTTTTTTTTTGTTTTTTTTTTTGTTTGTGTTTTTTTTTTTTTTTTTTTTTTTTTTTTTTTTTTTTTTTTTTTTTTTTTTGTGGTGCCGGGGATCGAACTCAGGCCCTTGTGCTTGCAAGGCAAGCACTCTAATCACTGAGCTAAATCCCCAGCCCCTTGCCTCTAGGTTTTTAGATGAGTTTGCTGTTACTGGAAATTGCTTTGAGTGGAAGACAGTTCAAATTGAATGCACCAAATAAATAAGCATTCTTCCATCCTCATTATCAACAACAGGAAGAAGTTCGTACCTGCACCCAGGAAGAACTATTAGAGACATTAATCAGTGTGGAATTCTAGAACTTTAAAGGAACAAATGTATAGAAACGAACTAAAACAGTAAAATTGGGGGAAATAATTTTTTTTTACCTAAGTTATAGCAGCATTTCCCATTTGATCTATCACTTTACTCTCTATCAATCTCAGTTGTATGGATAAAAAGTTTTGGGTTTTTTTTTAACAATGTTGTGGAACTTTTTGGAATTTCATGGCTAAAATATAATTCTATGGCATCTCTGGGATGTTGGTGAGGAAAGATGGGCTCTATTATGAAATGACCCATAACAATTAGTGTTCATATAAACTTAGTTAAAATAAAATGTATAGAAACTAACTTTACATAAAATTTTATCTGGAAAAAATTAAGTATTCAATTAATGCTCCAACAGACATATAAAATTATGCAAAAATTGAGGATGACTGAGGGAAAAGTAATTGAGTAGGTAAATGAACATCAATAGAATTATATAGGTGATATTATTAATGAATATATTAGTTACTTTTCTAGAGTCAATGATTTGTAAAAGAGCAGATTTAATGCAGGACAGTTATAAGTTACAACATTCACACACACAAGCCAGATGCAGGAAGAGTGCAGAATGTCTACCTCTGCACTGGAGACCTGAAAGAACGAATTGAGGGCTGGGAGCCCACGGCAGCGTCCTACACATATCTGTGTCTGCACTAAAAGGCTGAAAGAGTCTATCCTGGAGCCAGGACACAATGCTCACAGTGGAGATGAAGACCAGAGCTCCCCTGAAGTGAACAGCAGCCGTCCATGATGACAGCAAGGCCCTGAGCTCCTTCTGTGATGAGAACAGCCAAGTTCCTTCAGGGAAACCAGCCACAGCAGAGCTTCTCCTGGGAACAGCTGGCCGCCATCTTCTGCTCCCTTTCTCCTTTATACTGCACTGGCAATAACTTTCAGGTAGATCTTCTACGCCCAGAACCACACCAACTCAGTCCAGCTGGGTGTTCCTGCTCAAGGTGATGGCAATAATTCTACCACA
The DNA here is from genome assembly GCA_004026905.1 of Hystrix cristata. Lineage (NCBI taxonomy): Eukaryota > Metazoa > Chordata > Mammalia > Rodentia > Hystricidae > Hystrix > Hystrix cristata. The sequence continues at coordinate 30,526 of PVJO010002607.1, forward strand.
AGGGTAACATGCTTTGTAGAGAGAATTCCTACTCTCCAATGAATGATTCTAATCAAGGTCAGACTATTACCGTAAGTGAAATACTACAGAAAGTATTGTAAATCAATAGCAAAAATATAGTAGAAATATCTAGTGCTGAGATATTAATCAAAGTAAGAAGGTGAATTAGAAACAGTCTGTCATTTTTTCCAATGACAGAATATCCACCAAACCAAGACATCTGAATTTTTTTCTAGCAAGAAGGTGATTATTTATGAAATACTTCTAGCAAAATGCACCTCTTTGTTTAGAATTTTACATGCTTAATAAAGCAGGAATGCACAAGTTCATGGAATGTGACTCCCTGTAAAATGCTACATACGCATCTGTGTGGAAGAATTAATATATTTGATAACTGGGAATGCTCTCTCTACATAAGATTAATATCCACACACTTCTTAGAAATCTCATTTACCGTCCTGGACAGGAGAGTACTGTATATGATGAGCAAGACTGTTTAAACCATTCTCTGATTTGTTTATGCCTAATTGTTACCTAAGTTCTTCAATTTACTAGTATGGCTTTGTAGTCTGTAAAATGTGTTTTCACAATCCAATCATTCTGTACTATTTTAAGGAAGTATTCTGTAGCAATACAATGAGACCAGAAACCTCAAAAGATTTCTCCATTTTAGTATCAGAGTAGGTACATAACCATATGATTTATAAACTGATGTGGAAAACTAAGAAGTAAAAGCATTATGTAATTTCAAAAATATAGTATTTCATGAAACAAGCTATAAGTATGGTTAAAGAAATAACAATGTGTGTCCATAATCATGATTGCAGAAGCCACAAGGGAGTTGTCAAATGGCCAAAGGAATAATAGTATCATACCAAGTTGAGTAATTATTTAAGATTCTGTTTGCAGAAGCCTCACTGTTCAAAGAATATGAAGGATGACAAAGAATCACAACTGGCATGACAAAGAATCACAACTAGAGAGAATTATGTGCCATGAGAACACGCTGGTCAGTGTTTTCTGGGATCCCTACCATGTCCAAATTAGAGGGCAGGAGAAGAGGCTGCGGGAGTGTTCTCGATCTTAAAACCTTATTACTTTAGCACAAGTAACTCCTGGGAAGGGCAAAAAGTAGACATTTTAAACTTGTAGGTCTGCATTGCAAATTTGACTCTTCTTTTGTAGTGTTTAAACAGCCACAAGCGATACGTAGAGGATGAGCGCCCTTAGATCCTAATAAAATTTTACTTATAAAAACAGCTACAACCAGGACTTGATTTAATGGCTACAGTTTGCTTATCTCTGGCTTAATAAATGTGATTCTGGTCATGTGAAAGATTTTCCTTTCATTTCAAATTATTCCATGTGCTCAAGGAAAAAGAGTGAAAATAAAATGTGTGAAAATAAAACGTGTAGGACAGAAACATGTAGGATACAGTCCTGCTGGCAATGTATTCCTGGGGGGAAGAGATATCCCCTCGCCCTTGAGACGGAAGGGAAACAGCTAAGAACAGATACGAATACTGAAAGGAAGTAGAAATGAAGGAAGTGGCATTATTCTGGAAAGTAGAAGGCAAGTTACTTTAATGGGAGGGTCAAACATGGGGTTGAGTGTTTGATAGCTGGGTAAGTGTCTGGAATATCTATTGTGCAGAAAAGAGGGAGGGAGGGAGCGAGGGAAGGAGGTTGGAACAGAAATCAAAATTTCAAGCATTTTCAAGTTATACTATGGAAAAGTGATCCAGATAGATTGTTAAACAAACAAACTCATCAAGAATGTAGACCGTACTCTGGGAGGACATATTTTTAAACTGACACATGAGCTATCCCTTTGACTTTCAAAACATAATAGTATACAAAATATGAAATATCTTAAATATTAGAAAAAATGCAAAACTAAAGTAGAACGTGTGCAAATAATTTCTCTGCGTTCTCGCTCGCTGTTGAGAGGCTGCCTCATTTGCCCGGAGCTCACACGTTTTACGAGGTAGGAAGGCGTGTCCCAGGCCGGGAGGAGCTTCGGTGCAACACTGTAGCCGCGGAAGAGCGTGAGTGACACTGGAGAACGTGTGGTCCACGTTTCCCACCGCACCGTCAGGTCGGGCTCTGCCTAAACCCCTGCTATGCTGGCTGCACCGGCGTCCCGCGAGGCCGTGCTGTATTTTCCCACCAAGCGTGCCGTGAGGTTGGCTGCAGGACCCGAGCGCCGGCTCCTACTTCTCGCCCCACTATGTGCCTGATTTAGGAAGCAAATCACTGTGTTTGGATAGCAGCAGTTGCGTGGCGAGCCAGACAAAAGCATTGACCCCACCACAGTAGGTCCCGGCGAGCAGCACCTGCCCTAGTGCTGGGGGCTCTTCACAAACCCCAGTGTGGGTGGGAGACCGTAGGAGGCGCTGAAGGGAGCTGCAGAGAGCTTTTTTGATTCCGTGGTTGAAATCTGCGTTCAGCCGTTCTCCTTCATTAGGGATGAGGTCGGGCTGGAGACGGGGACGGCTGGGGGGTGGGGGGTGGGGTGGTTTAGACTCTGGCAACAGGCGAGGGAGTCTTTGGATTTGGCCTAGACACCCACCATGGAGACACTTTTCTCTACAACCTGGTGATGAACCACACGGTTACAGTCCGTGAGAAGACTAGCTCTGTATCTTGGTGCAAAGAGCAGAGAGAAACATTTACATTTCTGGACTCATTGTTTAGACTCAGTGCTCGCTTCTAATTTATACAAAAGTGGCATTTTGCTGTACATAATGCTATACTTCCTGTTACTCAGAAATGTTAAACTTTCCATGCATCACATTTATTTTGATATAATAATGTATTTCGTTGAATGCATTGACAGAAGATCAATAGAAATTAACCAATTCTAGGTTTCTGTTTCGCATGAAAGTTTTAATAACAAGGAGTTCAGGAGTGTATGTGAATGGCACAGGAAATGAGCAGACAACAAAATAAAGCGTATTTTCAAAGATTTGTATTTTAATGTAATAATAAATATTATCAAAACATACATTGTTATAATTTTTAAAATAGCGTAGATTATTTTTAATCTGGAACCTAAACATACTGAAGTATAGAGTAAACGTTTAAGTTTTTAAAAGACCAAGCAGATGTAGAATATTTACCTCCAGATTAATTGGGAGAACTTCATAGTGTCTTATAATTAAGTTGCCTTTAAATATGTTTGGACCTTTAGGCAAACATCTGTGGGTATTTCTTTCCACATGATCCAGCACAATGAGGTGATTTGAATTCAGCAAAAATTTTAACAGCTTAAGTTGAAACCAAAATTATCCTAAGGGAATCTGGTGGAAATGCATTGAAGAGTAGATGAACAATATCTATTTCTTTAATGTTTTGATGTAGTAAGTAATCACTCAGAACCAAACTCTTTATGATGATAGATGATTGATAAGAGGAATAACCTAAAGATCCCCTGGAGCACACAAAACCAGAAATGCCTCTCTCCTGAAGAAAAATGTCTTCTTACAGCTATAATTTGACTTTAAATTTTGAATGCAAAAATCACGACTGAAAATATTCTAAAAATTACAAGAAGCCTCAGTCCAACAAATGCTATGGCAGCCATTCAGAGCATCTGAAGCCATTTGTCTTTCTGAATTGCACCCAATGTAAAGCTTTTCACACAGAACTAAACAGAAGTGAGCACCATTCACACTTCCAACATGCGTACATTTTGCTCTAAAGAGACAGCTGTTATTTGATGAAAAGTGGATGAAGGATGCCTGGTGTTTGTCTTTTTTTCTTTTTTTTTAAAGTTACTACCCAAACAAGGATTGTTTAGAACCAGATGCTATCACTGAGAATGGTTTGTTTATTTCAGTTGAGAGTGTTATAAAAATGTTAATAAGATGCTTTTATGTCCACTACATGGTGATGTTTGACTCCTAAATGTGCTTTGTGTGAGCGTTGAGTATTGTTCCTATAGACTTATTATTTGCATTAGATCATGGAGGAATAAATAAAGTAAGCAGCAATGTACTCTTATAACCACCTTACTCAGCTGAAATGGAGATAGTTACAGGATCTTGCTGATAATAGTCAATGAAAACTTTGGAACACTATAAGTGTCATATGTGTGGTAACAATCTCCCAATCATTTATTTAATAAATATCAACCTGACAAAAGAAACTACACTATCTAAAAGGCTATCCCATGCCTATACTTCTAACTAAAGCCAGGATTGCTAATTATTGGAATACACTGCCTGTCCCCCTATATTTAACAGGTTTCAATCAACCACTCCATATAGAATATGCAACTGATCTTAATTATATAGGAAACTCTTCTTTCCTATAGTTAAAATATTTCAGAAACAACGCTTTGTTTAAATATTACTCAAGCTCAATGTCTTCCTTAAAGATAATCATTGTTTCCGGTTCTGTGCTTATTTTCTCCAAACACATTTAATTCATTAATAAGTGTATGTCTCTTTACATACTTAAGATATAAACAACTTCTTGTGTGTCTGCTTTCCTTAAGTCAATACTACCAAATGGGATATTTTAAAACTTCCTTTTATCTAGTCAACAATATAGTTTACAAATCTTACAATGAGAGCGAAATTAAGATGAACAATAATAAAATACCATTAGCCAAAATTACCTGGGTGCTTACTATGTAGTACGAATTAGATGTGGTATATAGAACATCTCATTTAATCATCACAACCACCTAATGAAATTCACAATGCTGTTTTCTCTACTTCACAAAAGAGAAGAAAAATGATTTTAAGTAGTTTACTCAAAGTCAAAAGAGAGAAAGCAAAACTAACAGTTCAAATCCAGATGGATCTGTTGTCGGAGATTGAGTTATTAACAATTCTGCCATTATGGTAGAAGGCAGTCTGTGTAATGGATCAGCATTTTACTTGGCTTTTGTACACTGATGTAGTAGTCTGTATAATGGAGAAACTTTTTACTTATCATTTGGGTGCTGATGGGTATTTGGAATTATTGTGTAATCACAGCACATTATTGAAGTTGGCATTCTTGCACATCATCTACGATGTGTTTCCAAAACTATAGAGTCAAAAACATATATTTAGTATATATAAAATGTAGACTATACAAGAATTACACTCAAAAATAACTTTTGGTTTTACGTTTACACCAAGCTAGGTTGAACTTACCCTCTTCCCTACAGTCTCAAAAACCTCACTATTCTTTGTTTTGCCAATCTGTTGGTAAAAAAAAAAATAAGGTAATATCAATTAGTTATAAATTATTATTTCGTTATAGCAACGGCATTAAACTATGACACTAGTATTAAAGAAAAGCTTACCTAGGGGACATTTTCCTCCATGAAATGCTGGACCTGCAGAATAAGCTTCATCCATCTGGTTTCTCATGGAAATTACTATGCAGATATATTTTCAGGAACATGGCATACTCATCTGGATAGTTCTCAACATGATTTAAAAAGTGTTTTTTTGGCAATATTTCCCCCCTCATGGAATCAGGGCTGACCACTTTGGAATGTGTCTCAGTGTCTTTTGCACCACCTCTTCACGTGTTTTTCATTCATTGCAGTCAACCACAGCTATGCACGTCTATGAGCAGTAGTCACAAATTTAACACAGAAGATAAGAGCAGGAGTTTTGGAAACCATCCACTGCAATACATTTTCAATTTTGTTGTTGAATAACTGTGTGAAGAAGAGCAGAGTTTTTAATTCTGTCATGGGCATTTTACTCATTTCTAAACTAACAATATAAATATTGTTTCTAGAAAGATAGATTAAATGACATACTAAATGAAAGTAAATTAGTGATTGTTACATAGGAAAACAATAATCAATCATGGCTATTATTGCTCCCATTATTGCTATTACTTATATGTCGAAAATAATCTCCAATCGTGGTCTCTATCTTAATTATATATGCAAAGGTCACTTTTACCAAATAAACTCACATTGCAGATTCTTTTGGTAAGATATATATGCATCCTCACCCACCCACACACATTGCTTAACGAGAAGCATGCAGTCTGAGAAATGCATCATTGGGTGATTTCAGCATTTTGTGAATAGCATAGAAACTACTTCCACAAACTAAGATGGCTACAGCATCCCTAGGTCATGTATGATGGCTCTCGTATATGCAATCCATTTTATTGACCAAAGTAGCATTATGTGTCACAGGTCTAGATATAGAAATAGAGATAGATGGGTATTATATTTGTTTCAATGAAAGCAAATCATCATTCCATTCACTAAAGGCAAACATCTAAAGTTAGAATATTAAAGAAAAGAAAATTCCAACCCTCATGAAGATTCCCGTCAGGTGTGTGATTACAGAAAATAAATAAAATATATATTGAAAATGCATATGTTTTATGGAAAAAATTAAAGCATAGAAGGATACATATTAATATTTGCAAATTATAATTTTAATTAAGTTAATCAGTGCATGACTTTGTAAGAGTACTGTGTGAATAAATAATTAATATTCTGAAGAAGAAAAACAGTTTTATTCTATATCCCTGATTACTTATGATTGAATACTTATTACAGGTTCTATTTCTAGAAGAGACAAGGAGAGTGGTTGAATTATGGACATTATGAAAGCAGAGTAATAAGACTTGTGGAAAGGTTGAAATTTAATATGTGAAAGGGGGAAGACTTGGCGATGATGTCAAAATTTTTAGTCTCAGCCAAATTGTAATGCTTGAATGAAGTTCTCATACTCCAATTTTGAGATGTATATTTGCCTCCCCCCCAAAAAAGATGTTGTAGGAAACTAGATGTAAAAGCCTGACATTCAGAGAGTAAGTCAGAGCTAGAGGAACGTATCTGCAATTTCTTGCTATAAACAGGTAATTTTAAACTATCAGTCTGGAAAGAATTCATCAATTGAGTGAGTGTGGCTGTGGAAGAGTCCCAGATACTAACAGCCCACAAAAGGAGATGCAGAAAGTCAGAAGATGTGCATCAGATGCCTAAGAAGACGGCCTGATGTTTCATTTTGTCATTTTGTTTGTTTGCTTTGTTTTTAAAACAAAGAAATGTTAAGCTAAATGATGCTGACACTTTAAAAAAGTGAGAGCACAAAATCAACTTTGGTTTTAGCAACAAGGAAATAGAAGTATTGTCATTTTTTAATACTCATTGATCACTCAGCTTGGTGATCACATGTAATCAATCAGTCTTCTACTAACAGGTGCTCCTTTCTACCCACATTCATATTTTAGCTCTTTTTATTTTTTTTTCTGAGCTACTTTGAGTTTTTCAAACAGTTTATGAGTTGTAGTTTCTTAATTCTTTTCTTATCTTGAAAGGACTGCTCTTGATTATTAGTGCTGCATATATTGTTTTATTTTGACTTTTATTCTATTGTACTTGAAACTTTGTGTGCAACTGCTTTGTTGTGTTTTTCTTCAGAGTGGACTGTTTTTCTTAAGAGTCATTAAGTTGGTGTTATTTCTAGAATAGATTTATCAGAATTTGTCAGAACTTGTGAAATTTCTGAATGCAAATTTTTAATAACTTATTAAAAACTCATTATTATGTTAATGTATTGTCTCTTTACCTTCTTAATGGCATTTAGAATCTATAATGTTCATTGAGCCATCTCCCAACTGTTTTTTAAACTTATTTCCAAGTTCACAATAATTCTTCTGACTCTCCTGCTCTCCGTCAAGTGCATTTAAACCATAAAATCCCATCCTATCTGTATCTGTTTCCCTTCTCTTACTCTATGACTGCTCAAATGATTAAGAATGCCATTGGTTTCCTAGGTATTCTTGTGTCTATTTGATTTTTTTACATTAAGATTAACTATGCAGTTAAGCAGGAATTATTATATTTTATATAACGTGTCTTGACATTATATTGCAAGTTAGCCTTCTTATTTGGCTTGAACTGAAGTGCTCATATAAAGCAACACAATTACATAAAATTTTATTCAATATTAAAAATTGTATTTCTCTTCTTTGAAATTAAATAATGTTTGTTTCTGGGGCTCCTATAGTTTTTACCTAATTGTAGACTTTAGCATAGTTATGACTTGCTTGATGTTAGTTCTAAGGCAGCATTTAAGAAAAATCTGAAGAACAGAAAGCATATTCCTAAAAAGAACAAAACAAACAAACAAAAACACCCTCCTTAATTGCCCTTGAAATAAAGACTCTGTTGTAAATAATTTCACTATTCCAGCTAATTATCAATTGGCTCTGGTTTTATTTTATTATTCTTTTCTTTTGTCTCCTTCCACTCACATTGACATTCAGTTAATTCTTGTATTTCTTCCCCTAAGAGGTGATTAAATGTATTGTTAGGCCAAACCACAACTAATATTTAAATATCACAAAACAATTTAAATACTGTTTTATATTTTTAGTTATCTCCTTTATCTCTCTAATTATCTCCCTTCATTCCTTCCCTCCATCTTTCTCCCTTTGCTTGATAAGCTTATGTCATTTCACTTGTGTTTTTGATGCAAAAAAAAAAAAAAAAAACCTTTGCTCTATTTGCATTTACCTTGCATTGGGTCACAGATACATTAGGGACAACGAGGATACATTATGTCTGATGTACCCTAAGATGCATTTATTTAGACTCTGAGTAAATAAAGTGTTGATACTTATAGAGTTGGAACGATCATTAATGTCTACCTATTTTTTCAGTTGTCTTCTCTGTTGTGTTCTCTTTAAAAATAGTGCATGTGATTTTTCTCATTTAAAACCTCATAAGGCCTCAAAATTATTATATTTGTTTGCATCTAACTGTAAAACTGCAATATTGTAGGAAAATTGGGATGGAAATGAATGAAAAGGAAATTTTCTAAGCAAGAAACCTCCTAAGTTTTACTTGAAAGTACATCAACTAAAAGTAATTTGAGACAGAAAAAATGTGGGTTAGTCAGTTTAAATATTATTTTAGGCAGTAAAAACACTGAAAGAAAGAAATCCTAGTAATACATTTTGATACTGCATCTCTGTAGGATAAATTAGTTTAATCACATGTTTCAGAAGACTTCATTTGCTCTTTATTGTCATTGCAATTTCCATATAATAAGCGTAGATTTCCCTGAAGTAAAGAACTTTTTCTTTTTCTATATGGACATTTGGAAAAAAAAATTAGAATTTCCCCCCAAAAAATGACTTCGAGTGGATTTCTCAACTCTAAGAAAGCACTTATTGTATTTTGCTCTAGCTCTTTAGCCATTAGCCTCTCAATCATCAGGAAAGCAAAATCAATTAACAAGATATCAAACACTTTCTTAGTCCTGCTCACACATTCTTATCCACCTAATCGAATATTCACGGTATCTGAGTGGATGTTTCTAATTCATAGGGCTTGACTAATTAAACAGCCATATCCTCTCATCTTACTCTGTGTTTTTATCCAACACAAATCTAGCTATTTATACTAGATTTGTGGGGTGTAGTTACAATAAAGCTGGTACAATTCAGTCATTAATGCGTAGCGCTTTTAGCTCATCACCACAGATATTACATTAACAAAAATGGACTCTTTAGGTAAAACCTGAAATTTTTAAATATATTTCAAAACAAAATGTAAAACAGAAAGTATAAATAATTTGAATGTGTAAAGCCCTATAACTATAAGGAATAAGCGCTTGGTAATTTTGTAAATTGATGCCAAATATTAGGTGATTTAAAAGTGACTAAATCAAATATTTGAGATATAAAATTCTTTATTGAAAATTCTGTTTACTAACATCAGTAGACATTAATCCTAATTCATAGATGTTGACTTTAAAACCATGATGATGCTTGTAAAAATAGCTTTTTGAAAAATACCAAACAGATTTTATATCCTGAAGTGAAGACCCTTGGAGGCATTTTTCTCTTATATCCTGTCAAAATACATACTAGAAATGTAAGTGGATGTCTGAGCAATAATTCGTTTACTTTTATTCGATTTGTCAGATTTTATTTTTCAAAATAGGATTTGGCATCAATGATGTCCTTTAGTTGAATTTGTCTGTACTATTTACTAATATAACCAATGTGTATATCCAGTGATCTCTCAGAAAATAAAAATATTTTTAAATGATTAGTACTTAAACCAGTTATATAAATCTAGATAATCAAAGAAAATATAATATATAAAATATAATTATCTCATTTTTTAAAAATATTCAAAAATATCAAAATAGCTGAGTCATGTCAAAATATCAAAATAAGAGTTTGTGGAAAATAGTTATATTGTTAGAGTTTGTAATGAAAACCCAAAACCAGATATAAACATTTTGGAAAAACTTTAAAGGCATGAGGTAAGTGTTTGCTATTTTAAAAGGTCTTATAAAACCATATTTAAGAAAATGTAAAATTATTAAAATAAATGAATATTTTAGTTCTTCAGCTCATCTTGTAGCATGCTTTGCAACTGCATGAAATATCTCTGGATTTCTTAGTGCTTGTGCCTAAAAGGTCCAGGATTTATGTTGAGAGGGCAGATATATGGGGTTTGAACCAAGATGTTCACATATCAAGATAAAAAGGTCTGCAGGGTTTGTCTCCCTAAGTTATTTTTAAATAAAGAGCAATATTAACAATTGGGTAAACAAGTCTGTTGACTAGGTTAGTGAATGAACCAGTAGGAGATGTGGATTGAGAGATTGAGAATTACACTTGTGTGACCATTGGCTATATTTAAACATACTGGTAAGAAAGATTTTCTATATTTTCTTCTCAGTGGTCTTGCAAAATATTCTAAAATTAATGGTTTAGCTCTTAATTTTTGTAAATGCTCTGAATGTTCTGGGAAAGATCATAAAGCTGCTTACTACAGCCATATATCAAATCCTCAGTTCCCCAAACTAAGGTGCACATGTACAAAATCATGCATTTTTTTCACAGGCTTCATTTCTGACTTTCTATTATACCCCTCCTTTTTCTACAGAGTTTTGAAATTTAAAATCTTTGATTAACATTAGCTGATTTAGGATGGGTTAATTTTGGGGTAGAATGCCTTTTGTGTGTGTGTGTATGCACGTAGGGGATAGAGTTCCAGGCTTTGCACATGCTAAACGTTTTCTCTATACCCGTACGTAGAACAGCATGTAAATACTTTCAAAAAATGTTTTAACTTATAGACTTAGAACATGTTGATAGTAACTCCATTTTCTCTTTCAATTTCTTGACCTCAACTTTTAAGTATTTGTCCTGTTGACCTCCTTACCATTTCTGCTGTGATTTAAAATTGCTTCCTCGTGTATTCACAATTTGTGTTTGGTAATTCTACTCATTTAGGTTGTTTAAAACATTCTGATGGAAGGCTTTCAAACAATTATTATGACATTTATTTCATTTTATTTCTCCCCAAAACAAATGAATCATGTGTTTAATCCAGCCTTAAAGTAAACATGGTTAGAGTCAACTAAATGGAGTGTAGTTCTGAAGAAACCTGAGCAAAACCAATTATGCCTTAAATCGGGCCTTATAAGTGAACTCAATCTTGCTTGATTTACAAATTTAAGTGAAATTTAAATTGAGCAAATTTTTGCAAATGCCTAGATTAAAAAAAGAAAGAAAAAATTAAAACAAGGTTTAAACTCAACCAATCAGAGGCAACAAACAAATTTACAATTTTGACCTAGTGGCTTTACAAAGGGAGAGATCAAATAACAACACTGTAAAAATACAATCAGTCATATATCTTCTTCACTTTACTTCTCTGACCTTCTCATTGTGTTCCCATAGTGGAGCTCCTAAACCATTTCTAGTTCAGAGCTGCCCAATTCAGGAATTACTGTTTGATGTAAAGTTCAAAATTTTATTTTGCCTCAGTTTACATATTTACAAATGTTTTAATTACTTTTCTCATTGCTGGGATGAAATACCCTACACCCACAACTTAAAGGAGGAGAGGTTTATTTCATCTCATAGTTTATACAGATTTCAGTCTATAGTTGGCTGGCTTCAAACCAGCATGGGATAACAGAGGGCATTGCAGAGGGAAACAGTCCATGGCAGGGCAGGCAGGAGGCAGCAAAGCGGCAGCAGCAGCAGCAGCAGCAGCAGCAGCAAGCCATCTTCTTCCTTTTATCCCATCCAAACTATACACATCTGAGGTGGTACCACCCACATTCAGGGTGGGCCTTTCCATTATGCAAGCTCAGATCCATGCTAAACCAACATAGTTATCACATGCCCTTAATCCTAGCATCACACACCCATATTCCAGCCACCTCCCAAAAGCCCCAATTATGAGTGCTTGATGTCTTGAGGGAACATCTAAAGAAAAGTCATAACAAGTTTTAGTAAAGGTTTCTGAGCCCCTAACATTTGATGCTTTCATGAAATTCAATGATATCTGATTCAAGTAACATCTGGGAAGTAATTCTCTTTAGAGAACTAAACATGGGCAACCTTGCACCATGACCACCACAAGTTTTCTCCAAGTCTTTTTTGGCTTTAGCTTGGAGGAGCAAATACAATCTGGGTATCAGGTTTCAAATGGCTCTTTATTTGTGGTTTATTGAGGTTTTCAGCAAATGTTTAGGAAGATCGAAGGATAAGGAAGTAATCTTATTTATTATTGTTTTAGAATATTCATTGTTCATACATAAAATGAAATCAATAAGAAAGTTTTTGAGAAAATATTTAGGCATTTTTAGACAATTGAAAAGTAAGAATTCCATATGCATAGAAGTTGAAAATTGTTTTTGCTATTTACTTTTCAAGGACTATAATAATGTTGGCAAATGAACAAGGCAATTTCTAGCTGAATAATATAATTATTTGCAATACTTTAAAAGATATTGATCTCTCTTCCTTATAAGTAATTCATGGGGCACAATATTAAACAACAGATAAAATATCAAGTAAATATGCTCCAGGGCATCACTCACAGCATAATTAAAAACTAAGTTATTTCTGCATTTCAATAACTTCAATTCCCATTCAACATAACTGGGGCTGGGGATTTAGCTCAGTGATTAGAGTGCTTGCCTTGTAAGCACAAGGGCCTGAGTTCAATCCCCGGCACCACAAAAAAAAAAAAAAAAAAAAAAAAAAAAAAAAAAAAAAAAAAAAAAAAAAAAAAAAAAAAAAAAAAAAAAGAGTTCAGCTGGGCTACATCAACTAACAGGAGTCGCAGAGCAGGCAAACCATGCGAACCGAAGAACCAGGGTGAGAGGCATGGTGAAACCTTGGAAGAGATGAAAGGTTATTTTTTTCTTGCCTTTAGTACTTTGTATATATTGTGAAAAAAAAAAAATTCTTCATGCCCTAGCTGCTGGATGACTAAGTTTTTCTTCCAGGAATACAAATTAGCCCACCTCTTCTGCCAAAATCTGTATCAATTGAGTTCACGAGAAGAAAAGTTTTAACATAATAATATTGTACCTAAAGGATTTGCAAGGTAGGCGTACAATGCTGCCTGTACATTCGAAGTGAACGAATGTTTTAAAAGGGTCATCTTTTGCTGAGGAGCTGGAGAATACAGTCAAAAGTTGAAGGCCTGGAGCTCACTTCAGAGTCTGGTTTGAGTCCAGATGGGAGCACCGTAGGGTCTGCTTTGGAAGGCTGAAGAGTCTACACTGGCAGCCTGGACACAGAAGTCCAAAGGCAACGGAGACGACTAGAGCTTCTCTGAAGAAACAAAATCAGGTGCAGAAACCCTGGGCTCTGGACGCGGTGAGGCTACCGAAGACACTCCTCTTACTGCTGCTCTTGACATCTTTGCTTCACTGAGAAGTGGCTCTGGAGTCCACATTGTTCACTGTGTTTCTCTAAACCACACTAAACTATTATCTGTTGTATGAGTCTATGAAATTCATTATTGTAATCAAGCAAATCTATTTCATTAAGGCAAAAGAACAGCGGTGGCCTATAGTAAAGACAGGGAAGTTTTACAATAGAGACTTAAGATTCTAGTTATAGTCAACATATACTTATACAGATTATGATAAAACCCGATTTTTACATTGCAAAAATATCTTATGTGCTATGCTTAGAATTTGAGTCTGACACACATGCATACTGCACATATTTCAATTAATAAATCACTAAGTGGAATTCTGATTCCATTTAGTGGACAATAATTCAAAATAATTGTGGACAATAATCTAAAACATTGTTTTATTCCCACAGCTCATTGAATTTATATAATAAGAATATTTTATTCAAATAAGGCATACCTAAGAGTGAAGAATATTAAATTGAGTCATGAATTTTACTATGACATTTCACATAATGCTTGAGGAAACATGAAATCAGTAAATGTACATGTGTACATGAAATATAATTGCTGAAGTTAAAATCCTGTTGAAATCATCTAGAAAATATTTAGCAGTGTGTCATAGTTTAATTGGAAACCTTTTAAAAATACTTCTTCATGAGATGTAAAGCAATAATTAATGACATCTTAGATTCAATGGAAAACAAGAATGGTTTAAGAGAATTTGTATATTTTTCATGTACAAATTTGTTCAAATTTTAGAGACATTATAACTCCACGGTGTTAATTTATTTTGTAGCCTTTACATCACTAAGCTGTTTTCTGTTCCTATGTGAGATAAAAGAAAGCAGCCTATGATTAATTTAATAGTGGTAAGAAGGATAAAATGATGCAGTTAACAGTGGTAAGAAGGATAAAATGTTTTTTTTAATGTCATTAATTGAGTGCTGGATATATTACAAAGGCCCACACGTAATTCATGATATGTTAGTTACATCACTTTCTCAAGGTCCAAAGAGACTGGTATATGTAGATTTTAGTTTGGTTTCCAGCAAAGTATAGGGGTGTATGCTGAGATAAGAAAGGAGAATAAAATTTGATTTAGTTTTATCATGCTAAATCTAATGTATCAATGTGTCTTCCCAAAAAGACAATTTCCCTAATTCCAGCCTGGTTGCTTCTTTATGAATTTTTTTTCAATATTCAGCATGGTAGGAGTGTTTCTGAAAGGGATGATACACACCTCAGATTCCATAGATAACGTCCTGAAATGAGCAAGGCTTATGAATTTGTAGTATAAGTTTCTGCTTTATATTTCCTTCCTAGGGGCTGGGGATTTAGCCCAACCGTTAGAGTGCTTGCCTAGCAAGCACAAGGCCCGGAGTTTGATCCCCGGCACCAAAAAAAAAAAAAAACAACCAACAACAACAACAAAAACCCACCAATATACTCAAAGGTAGCTTTCTGGCCACCATGAAGCAAGCAGCTTTCCTCCACCAGACCCTTCCACCAAGCCCTTCTTGCCTTTGAAGCCAGCTGACATGGATGGTAACCGTGAACGAAAATACACCATTCATCTTTTAAGTTTTGTTTGCTGGATATTGTGTTCCATTGATGAGGAAATGACCAAGATGAATGTACATGTGATATGGCTTTCCCTGATTTAAATATAGAGTATTAAACCAGAAATGCATTGTAGATATCTGAATACATGAAAGAACAGTTATAGAAGGTGATAGTTCTTATTTATTGCCTTACGTGCTCCTGATACCTAAATTATCAGACAACTGAAAAGATATTTTGAGATCCTTAAGTGTATGTAAGTATTTTCCATCTTGATTTTTTGAGAGAAGTACAAATTCAGTGTCACAATTAATTGGATTCACATCAATATGTTTCTTAGTGATATAAAGACATTGAGAAAAATCAGATGCAAAATAATAAAGAGCAATAATAAACCCTAACATGCAAAATGTAATTTATATATTTATTAAATTGAACATGCTTTGATACCATATAACTTTCATCATGTTATCCTTCAATTTGTTAAACAGAATGATAGCTAAACCGAAAGGTTGCTTGATAAAGCTCAACTGAATCAATTTAACTATGAAAAACTAACATAACTAGTGACTCTCTCTTCATTTTTGTTAAAATTATAATTTGCAAGGGAAGAAACTCAATTTTTGGAATCAAGTATTTTTTTTTCATATTATGTCACTTATATTTTAAATAAATTTCTGGTTTTAAAATGATACAAAATTATATATTCAGAGATTTTTCTCTGACTTAACTAGGGTCATATGAAAATTCTTTAAGCAGCATCACTATAAGTCACAAATTGAGTCCGTTTTCAGGAATTTGGTGTAGCTGAAATGCTCAATATGAAAATGTGCTGATGTGAAGCTTTATGGAGAGGCGTAATTTATCTCGAACAACTCAGTGTAGCTAGTTTGGGGCAGAAAAACTACATGAAGTAAGCTCTGTTAAACTAAATGTGTTATATTTTAAGAAAAGCAGATAGAAACCTCCTTCTAAAAATGTATCAACTCTCAAATCTAAAAAAAGCCAAGTATACGATGCTTTACATAATTTGTGTCTAGAATTTATTTGAACTATTGGCCAAAGATCACCACTGCAAATTCATTTACAATAAAACAGGAGAAAAGAAAAATGAAAACAAAATAATTAAAAGATAAAATACAAATAAAAGCAGTAAAACATCACTGGAAAACAAGTAAATACTTTAGAGAAATATTCACCAGCTATGCAGAGATTAATCTAATTTTTTTTTAAATTATAAAAAAATAATAGGAAAAAAAACTTTTCTGGGGATCTTTGGAAAAGAGGTCAATTTGCCACCTCATGCCTATTGGATATTATTATTTTTTTTTAATTTTCAATTTGTATGAAACCATGCCTACTTAAAGAGTGTTTGATAATGAATAAAAGGATCTGCTATGGGACATTCACCCGGAGAAAATCCATTCAATTCAGAGAACTATCAGGACACATTTTGTAGCAAAGTGATGTACTCGGGAAACCCTGTTACTCCTGGATTCTATGTCCCTTTAGCTTCTTAAATCAAACAGTGTTCCACAATTCCTTGACCTTCACAATATCAGGAATTTTTTCCTATCACAAGCCAGGTGAATATTACTTTTAACATCTATCTCAATTTTAACTTCCCCGATGATCTTTTATAACTAGATGTCAAGATCCGTATATGTTTTTGTTTTGTTTTATTTTGTTTTGTTTTGTTTTTGAAATATAAAAATAAGATTTGTAATAAGTTCATGGATCTGAAGTTCCAAGGTTCAGTTGTAAGGTTATTGCGTTTTAAATTTGCTACAATTTTAAAACACACACACACACACACACACACACACACACACACATATATGATATATGTATACTGAGTATATCTTCCTCTTTCTTAACATGCCTGTTTCATTTTGCTCTTTAAATTATCTATATTTTGGGTGTCCCATATTACAGGAACCGTGCAATATTTAACCTTCTGTGTCTGACTTCTTCATTTATTATTATGTTCTCAAGATCCAGTACTACTCAGCCATAAAAAGGATAATTTGAGACATTTAGAAGAGTTGTATTTTTGGCAATAAAATCACAAACATAGTGCTGTGCTCCTCCTGCTGCATCTTACCAGGGCACATGTGCAACTCATCTTCCTACAAGTGATTATTTTAACTTGAGTCGCTTAAAATTTACTGTCTTCCAAATTTCTCCACTGTAAGTTCTCATTCTCTTTATAATAATAAAACATGATGTTATATAGCATATACACATAAGATATATGTTTTAAGGAGAAATATCATATTTTTATACTTTCAAATATCTCCCCACAAAACATTACTATTTTTCCAATTCATTTACACATTACATTATAATTAAGTAATGCATATTTTGGCATTTTCAGATACATGAAGCTGTGAAAATATCTCATTTGTCATCAAACATCGACCGATGTAGTAGATTTCATATCTATTCAGGTTTTGTAACTCAAGGAAAGATTGCTGTGCTGGTTGCCAAATACTTAAATTTAAAGTACATCACTGTCTCTTCTTCTTGTAAATAGTACGTGCTCCCACTCATTTATTCATCTGTTAGTCTCACTGTCTCATGAATTGTTTTCCTTATTTGGCATGATATGATCAATTATGATGTTACTTAAATGCTTCAGTTTTTCCAGTTTTAATCATATGAGCCATTTAAAGTAGGATTTGACAGTTAACATGTTCCTCAATGTTTGAAGAATTATTTTTTCTTTTTCCAAAATATGCATGAATGACAATTGTAAATCTAAGTGCAATGGATTTCTGGATAATTCTTTTACCCTCCTATCTAGCTGAGCACATTTTCTTTTTTCTTCTAGCATATTTTAGATGCTTTTCAAATTTTCTGCATAAACGCTATTGTTATTTGTAAAGACATTTCTTTTCCTTTTCTAATTCTATGCATCTTTTTCAATTACACTTCCAGTACTTGCAAAATAAGCTTCAACAGAAGTGAGCAGGACAAGTATACTTACCTTTTTATAGGTCTCAGGTAAAAACAATTAATCCTCTTAATATTATTGAAAAATGAGTGGTATATACTGTAAACCCTTGAACACTCAATAGAGAAATAATACCATGCACAAAAACATGTAACAAATAATACAGTAGTTGAAATAAAATGAAATTTTAAGCCAAACAATCCAAAATAAAACATCAAAGTGGAAAAATAAAAAGAAAAAATAAGATTACACATAAATTACAAGACAGTAGACTTCTTAAAAATATGCTGAAAGTTTAAATGAAAAACTACACATTGCCATTACTCTCTCAAAATACTCTGCCTCATTGAAATACACTTATCCCACCTTTCTCGCCACTTTCTAAAGCAGTTCCAGAACTCCACTTTTGTGAATGTCTTCATAGCCATGATTATTAGTACAGAAGGCTGTTTCTGAATGACCTTCAGGAGAAAAGCGAGTTCACGGAAACATGGTACGTCTTTATCCGCTGGGTTCACTCGTTCCGCAGGGGTGCACTTGCTGTCTCTTCCACAAAGTCAAAATGATCCCGGAAGATAAACCTGGAGAATCCATTCGGGCCCCCAAGGCAGCCACTCCACTGCAGCTAACGACATTTAAGATGTATCTGTCTTTCAGTCGTGATTTCCAGATTGTGACAGAGTGAAAAGATAACTCAGAGTCTAGTTTTCTCTGTTTCTTGACAAGCTGCAGTCTGGGATTGTAGCGCTAAATATCTGAAGATGGTCTCTGCAGAAAGAGAGGCAGGGAGAAGTTTCTGCAGATGTGCGAGGAGGTTGCTGAGTTTCTGGCTGAAAACTAGCATGTGAGTGCTTGAGAAGAAATAACCTTCCGGGGAGATTTAAAGCCAATAGTGTGCTGAATGCCTGTTTTCCCCTCAAAATTTCCTAGGTTGAAATCTTAACCCCCAAAGTGAGAGTATTAAGAAAGAAAGCCTTTAGGGAGGTGGCTAGGTCCTAAGAGCAGAAATTTGGAACTTCATAAAAGTGCAAAATTAATATCCCGTTATGAAAGAGGCCTAGAAGAGCTGTCTTCTCTGTATACCATGTAAAGATGCAGAAACTCATTTTTTCAAGTGTATTAATTTTCATCTGTAAGATAATTTTAATAAAGTCTTCAACAAATATAGCAGTGGTGAATAAGACAGAATATATTCTCTTACAAATAAACTTAAGTTAGAAACAAAAAAGAAAAATTAAGTAAGTTCTGTGACTAACACACATTTGGGAAGAATATGCTTTAAGATAATTTCTCCTAGCTTTGCCCAGTAGCAATATCATAGTCAATGAGGTTTATCCAAGGCATGATTATTACTAATTAAAACAATGTCTTCTATCAAATTAGTAGACCAAAAGAAAAATTTAAAAATATTTTGATCTCAAGAAAATTAAAATGAAATGTATTAGAAATGAGAAAGCATCAAAAATAAATGTTTTGCCTTGAAAAGCAGACATGAACCTTCATTAAGTGGAATATAAGATGTATAGGTCAACCAAAAGTTTTCTGAATAAGATAACACAAATAGTAAAGAAAAGAATCAAACTGATTCGTTGATAAAATCAGTGAGAATAGTTAACTTCTAGATCGTCTGAGAGACATAAAAAGAAACTGTATGACCATCGCTGTCAGGAATAATGCCTGTGGCATAAGGGAGGGATAATACACAGGGTAAAGATCCTACGGATATCAAAATGATAATGAAATCAACATCTGAAACACTATTCCAATAAATTTGATAAGAGATTAAATAGATAAATTTTATGAAAAGGAAAATAATTTCAACACACACTCAGCAGGAAGTAGAATATCGGCATAGTTTTACATCTTATTAAATATTTCAATTTGAAAAATTTTTCGAGATCGAGTATATTAGGAGCTCAGGTGCCTTCAGTGTTGAATTTTATTTTCACTGACTGAGGAAATGTTCCAGTGCTTATTAGTTAAGGGTAACTTCTGAGAATTTGTGAATTAATTTTGAAAATAAATAAACCAAATTAACTTTTTTTACTTCAAAATTAAAAGAACTTACCTGACAACATTTTTTGTCTTCTACTCACATTAACTTTTTAGCAAAAATTAGAAAATTAATTTTGTATTTTAACAAATACATTAAATAATTAATCTGTCTCATCAAACATCCAAATCACCAAAAATATTTAATTGAGTAAACAGAAAAACTTTTCCATCGATTAAGTTTCTATAGGAGGACACAAGCCATAAAAGTAATACATACTCAATATAGAAAACAGAAGCCAGATAATTCTGACAATCAGCAAAACTACCTTATTTCCTTTTTGTAATACCATGAGTTGAAGTAGCACAGATAATAAATGTAACACATATGTGCTAGTAGATGGTGAAGTCTACTACCTAAAAGAGAAAGTACAAGAAAAAAGATTTAAGAAAGCTTTACAATTGTATGTGAGTGGTAATTATCTTACTTCCTTGTGACAAGTAATGCTGAGCACGTTTTGAAGAGAGTGAAGAACGATGTAGTCATTTGGGGCAGATTATTCCAGGTAAAGACTGTATTTCGGTCAAAGCTTCCCCAAGTTACCTGTTTGAGCCTGCTTGAGCCTTTTTGGGCTCCTAGAACAAAACAGCGAAGGTTGAGTGGTTTCTAAAAAGCAGGAGTGTATTTCTCATAGGATTGGAGGCTGCGAATCCAAGATCAGGATGCTCGCAGATGTTTTGTCCAGTAAGGGCTCCCTTCATCATGGATGGCACCTTCTCACGCTAGTATCACAGGCAGGGAGGGTGCGGAGGTCTCTCTGGGGCCTCACTTTCAAGACCATTTATTCTATTCATGAAGACTCTGCCCTCGTGGTCTCTTCTTTCAAAAAGTTGTATATTCTAATATCATCAACATGGGAGACAGGATTTCAACGCATGAATATTGGGAGAACATAACCATTCAGACCATATCATTGATCTTGGAAGATAAGTCATTAAAAACAAACAAACAAACAAAAAGCTATCCTGGTCAGAATGAAATAAACAAATGCTAAGTTTTAGAACATAATAAAATACTAGGTGAGATTACTAAAGAATTTTGTAGCATACTTGCAAATGACTTTTATTGAATCTGCTTTCAGAAATCTTAACAAGTTTTAGTTTTCCTTAACGTGTTATTTTCCATGTTTTTCTTACCAAGATTTTCAATTATCTTTGCTTTTTATGCATCCTGTAATGTCTTATCCTTTAAGTTCTAACATTTGAGATTGAATTCAATCTCAATTAGGAACTCATTATTTATTTGTACCCTCTTTTACATATTAACTTCTATTCTCTTTTGCCAATCTTAATTTGTACTCACATGGTAAATTTACTTTCCAAATACTCTCCCATTTTTTTTTTCTATTCATTAGACAGTATTTTATTTATGCTTCATGCAATTAATCTTTACTCATTTTTGTTTTTAATAAAATATCACACACTTGAAGAATTCATGAAGGTTTACAAAATTCAAAGTTGGCAGACTTTTTGTAACTTCAATTTTATTATATTTAATGAAACATAATTTTTCATTAGAATTAAAAATTAAAGTATGTTTAATACTGAAAAATGTGTTTGTCATGTATTGTATACATGACAAAATATTTGTTTCCTTTCTTTAATTTTGTGATTGTTTTAGCTCTTACATGTTAGTAATTTCCTAATACCTATAAACAACACCCACATTTTCTTTTTCATTTTTCTTATTTATGTACATCACAAGTTCATAATCTTCTTCAGGTCAGAAAATTTTTCTCATTTAATTTCACTCATCTTCTGAGAACAATTTCTTGAGCATATGTGATCCATAAATGTTTATCAAATGAATTAGTGTTAACTATTTGCATGTTGTTTTATTCATTAAAAAGGGAAAGACATATAATCTGAAAAGAAACCAGAGTATGATGTTTTATTCATTAAACATCAAAATTTGATCTACTTTAAGGTTGATGCTTTTTGTTAAGCATAAAAATTTAACTATTTTGCATTATTTTAAGAATAATATACTTTTTAGATAAATCAATATTGATACTTACAATGTAATAGACCATAAGAGCATGTAGACCAACCACATTGGCTTTGAAAAAAACAACAAAATTAATTTTCATTATGCTGTTTACCCTCATTTTCCGTGAAAAAATTTTCATTATACGTTTTATTTTTAAGTAAGTATTCTTCAGGTATAAGATGGATATGTGCATGAACGTGTATGAATCAATTTAATATATGCAAATGTTATTAATTCAGTTCAAGTAAAATTACATAAAGGGCAACAATGTATTTTATTTTCCTCCTCACATTGTCCTAATAAGTCTTGGAAGTTTATGTAATTATTTTAATTAGGGTTATGAACTTCTACCTGGTAGGTGAGGGACTAATTACCTAATTTATATGCAAACTGAACAATTTTCTCTGGACTCTTTATCACTTCATATTTCCATTCGGCTTTTTCTATTTTAACCAATTAATATTTATTTTATTATTTCCCATTTAAACAAATGACAAAAAATTACCTTCAGAATAAAATCAATGTTGTTTCAAACAGAGTATTTCATCCTCAAAATGCTTTAAGAGGTAGAAGCTTCAATATTTTTTGTGCACTTCGGTTTGTTCAAGGCATGTAGTGCATTGAAATGAATAGTATTTATCATAATACCCATTTATATTTTTACTTATTTATTTATTTTTTTGAGTTGCTGGGGATAAAGCTCAGGACCTTGTACTTACTAGGCAAGCACTCTACCACTGAGGTAAATCCCCAGCCCCTTCCATTTATCTTTAGACTTTACATCTTAATTAAATAATATTAGTAATATAATGATGTACATACATCTCAAAATTATATCTGTGGAAAGATTGATAATATATTCTTGTATTTTCCTAAATATTGACAGATGGAAAATGAGCTATAAATAGGAAAGGAAAAAAAAAAATGTCTCCTGCATCCTTCTAATGGGCACTTTACTATGAAGACACAGAATGTGACTATTGCTATTTGTTATGGAATCAGTTCCATATCCACCAAATAAGCATTGTTAATCTATTTGGGCAGTAATTTGAAAATATCTGAATATATGTAATTTATAAGGAAGAGTTCTGAGGGCTGGGAAGCCCAAAGTAATGGTAAAATATGTTTGGCTATGATAAATGTCCATTCACTGCTTCTTCTAAGATGGTGTCTGGAATGCTTGTCACAACATAGTAGAAAGGGCAGATGGGAACAAGAGCTAGCTAGTTCTTTCCACTCCTTTTAAAAAGCATCAATCCTATCCTGGGGACAGAGCCCTCATGGCCCAGTCACTCTTAAAACCCCAGGTTTTAATGTGATGGCATTAAGAAATGTTTCAGTGTGAATTTTGAAGGGGTCACAAACACTCAACAGTATAACATATTTGGAAAAACAATTTTTAAATAAATGAAACAAGAAACACTTGCATTTATATTTGAAAAGATATGTACTTACAGTTTCTTAGTTATTTTCTATGTAATTACCATTTTTTGTGGTAGAAATTCCAGGCAACAAGTGAGGTTTCAATTAAATTTACATCTCTGTCATCAAAATTTAAAATGTGAACTATTTCGACCATTCAAAAAAATCAGTGTGTTATAAATTTTATAATTATTTACATTTTTTCTTCCAAATAATTATTTTTCTCTTTCTTTCCACCTGTACACACATACAGACACACACACCACCCCTAACCACCAAATGACAGGAACTACATTCCAGGTAGCTTATAAGGTGTGTTCATTAATATTGTGAGTAGAACTTAGGCATTTAAGGAGACGAGTTTGAATATACTAAAAAATATACTTTCTACCTTTCTAGAATATACTTTCTACCTTTCTTGGTAGAAAGGAAAAGTTGTGTCATGTTAAAGACCTGCAAAATCAGACGTTTGACATCTTTAAATAGTTAAATCATACCACATCAGTTAAAGTGTATCACAGAGATAAGCTAATTATGCTAGAGGAAGAGCCATAGAAAGTCTCTGTAAAGTACTGTCCTTTTTCTCTGTTGGAGGACGTTTATTCTTGGGTATCATATGCTCCTTCTTCCTGAGGGGGGAGTTTGACCTGGAACCCTATGGTCGGCTCCTCCAAGCCAAGCTTGCCAACTACTTGTCAGAAATGATTAGTGAGAAATAAAAAAGGTAAATTTCCCCTGTTGATAACAGGGGGCAAATAGAAGAGAATCTGAAATTGTCATAGGGAATCACATTTGTTCAGTAAAACCACAGTGCATTCCGTAATATATATCACAGGCCAACACATTTTTACATATTTCAGACATGAATCATATTGAACTTGACAGGTTTGAAATAATAGCGAACCTCCTGCAAGCTGACAAAGAGTGTGTGCACCGTGTAATAACTTTTTACAATAAACAATGAATGCATTTGTGCTATCTTGATAGAAGAAGAATATAATTAATCATGATTTCTCCTTAATTATATCTTTTGGAAATCTACTCTAAATGTGTTTGGATTTATAATAATTCAAAACTTCCATTATATGTGAAAAATCTTTAAAATGAAAGAATTTATTATCTCTGTGTTTGGCTTATATGCTGAATATATTACAAGGTAAAAACTAAGGAAAGCCATAAATTTTCCTAAACAGATTCATAAAAATCTCATACTTCATATTATGAAATCAATATTAATGTTAGGGTGGTATTTTGATCCACCAAATTCGTAAGACTAATGAGAATACTTTTGCTCTCATTTTGAATTTTCTCTGAAAGGAAAAAACAAGATAATACAGGTTTGAAATAGAGGAAAATGCAATATGAAAAATTACTGTAAAATGAGCTACGATCTTAGAATTATATAAATTTATACTATACATATTGTCTAGGAAAAATATATCCTCAATAATTAACATAGATTTTTGGTAACTGGATTTAGTATTATTTCATATTTAGTAATGAGAAATAATACTACTCTCATTTATGAACCCTGAAGTACATTAACTCAACTCCAAAGAGAAATTTAAGTTTCATAGATCTTTATGCTAATAAACTTAAATTTTATATGTATTTGCAACTTATCAAAAATCCTAGATGCAAAAGAATGTATTTCTTGTTAAAAAGCAACCCTTGCTCCATATTTTTCTTAAGTGGGGCCGGCTATAATCTCAAATAAAATCATTCTTAAAAGTCGAACATAATATAGAAATATATTATTGCTTTAAAAAGGCAATGATTAAGCAAGAATATTAAAAATATGTAAACTAAGCTTTACCTTGAGAGTATTTACTGTACTTAAGAGTAATGTCGTAGGATCCTGAAGACCTGAGGGCTGGCAATAAAACTCAAAGTCCAACCTAATTAAAGTGTAGTAGGAGAAGCACAGAAAACATGTACTTTGAAGAACTACACTCTACTAATGAGAGTGAAACAGGATTAACTACATTCTTTTCCTAAAACTTGTAAGTAGAATTTTCTATATTCAACTTTCTACATTGACAGGAGCTTTATTTTTGTATCTGTTTTACAAATGTATTCTACCACAAGAATACTCCCTTTTTAGGTTTGCACAAGTAAGATTTGTACACAAATACCAAGACACAATTTAGTTTAAAAAAGGTTCCAGCCTGGCTAAAACCAGTACCTAAATACTTGGCAAACAAATTTGTATCAATTTGTTGAGAAAATCAACTTCAATTCTGTCCTGATAGTATGTGCTAAATTAATCTAAAATTATATTTGCATGAGGTAAGAATAAACAGAAGAACAAAACCAAAAATGTACATAGAAACACTATAGGAGACAAGAATAAAATAAAAGAAAAAAATAGTATTATACAAAAATATTCCAGATATTAGAATTATTACACTGCATAACAGTTTTAAATCAAGTGAGAATTAAAACGAGTCATTGACATTTTAATTGTAACAATTGTAAACACACAGTTAACTCATTCATAACATATTAGAGACAGTTAGATCAGAGTAAATGCACTAAATATAAAATCTGATCAAATACAAAAAGAACAATAAATAGAAAAGATTAAGTGATGTAAAGGATAGATTTCAAAGGATGATCATATATTAAACTCAAAACCAATATATTTATTTGTAAAACTGCCGAAATTTAAATACCTAATAAAAGACATCAATTACCAGATTCAGAAGAACAATTACAAACAACATACATGCAAAAGAAGTCATAACTAGATGCACCTCAACCTTTAGCATAACTTTCGTATCCAAGCATCTTAATTCTTGACTGGACATATTTGAGTTTTTTGGGTTTTGTTGTTGTTGTTTCTTGCATAGAATTTACCACCCTGTAACATGTACTAACTTTTTGGTGTTGTTGTTGTTTCTGCATCATATTAGAATATAATCTCAAAATAGATCTTACTTGTGTTATAGATGAAACTCAAGTGCCTTGGCTATTCTTATGGCATAGTACTCGAAATGCTCAAAATGTATTAACAAATGAAAAACTGCATGTATGGAACTGAATGAAGAGAATATAAAACGACAGAGATGTTGAGGACCAAAATAACACTGTGACACTCAGTTTTAAATAAATGCTTACTATGCAAATACTGGCTTCTTATCAACAACCAAATAATTAGAATAAAAGTTGTAAAATACTTTCAGTATGATTAGGCACAATACTGCGTATTGCAGATTTATAAAACCAGAAGTTATGGTTCAAGAATGCAAAAAAATGATGCCTTTCAGACAAAGAACAGAGAATGTGTCAGGGGGGGCAAACACCAGATAGGTAGACCCGAAAGACCAACCCAGGAGACTGAATCTGGGCCCTGGGAGCGCCATTCCTCAGGGAGCCGGGGGCTGCGGCTGGGGAGACAGGGCAGGAGTGCTGCCTGCGAGACAGCGCCCCCCTCTAGACACGGCCGGCGGGCGCCAGACGCGCAGAGCCTCGGAGCTCAGCACAGGGCGCGGAGGGCCGTGTGTCCTTGCGACAGGGGGCAGAGGAGAGCCAGGACTGCAGCGAGCCGGAGCAGACACCCACCACTGCCCTCCACACCCCGGGAGTCTCCTGTCCACAAACTCTCCACTCGCTGCGCAATGTTTGGCCCCAGAAAGGGAACTGAGCTGCCCACAGCTGAAGCCTTCTGAATGCCACGTAGCCCAGACCCCACAGAGATCAAGTGAAAAGCGCTGGCTTTGTGGAGGATGGAGAAAGAGACTGGGGCGAAGGGACCGAAAGACGCGACGCCGTCCGGCAGTGAGCGCCGGGCGGGGGACTCTGCGCGGGGCAGGGAGCTGAGATCAGGAAAGGCTTTTCAGACACCGGGGACAGACTGGATAACGGTTCGTCCACACCACCCCTGCCCGAACTGCAAGTTCCCCTCACAGGGCAGAGGCGAAGTCCCCAGCCAGCCGCGACCACCGGAGGGCAACTGAGACCCGGGAGGTGCGGCCCGCGGCCCATCGGGCCGGCTCCCGCGCTCGCCGGCTCGCGGCAGCGGTTCAGAGGAGGGTCTGGCTGAGGGACTTCCAGGAGAGAGCTGCCGACCGAGCAGGCGAGGACAAAAGGCAGACTGCCTGGCGGAGCGGGGCGGTGCAGGAAAGAGCTGCACCCAAGTCACAGCTGCTCTGCGAACCGGGGCAGAGCTCACTGCTCAAACTCGAAATGCACTATAAAGAGGAGAGAAAGGGTACTCTAATTTTGTATCTGTGTAACTGTGCGGCTCTTTTCTACTTTTTCTTTCTTATTTCTTTCTCATTTTTTTTTTTTCTGTTCTAATAATGTATATACCAGAGATGTCTGTATATGTGAAAAGGAGAATAAGAATTCACGCCGGGATTTAATCTAAATAGTGGTTGGACAGGCACGTCAGGGGAACTCTCACCAAAACTGTGTACAGAGTATCCAAACACGGGCTTACTATTAGCTTCTTAGCAGGTTCCCCCTTACACAGCTCCCCGGAACCTCCAATTACATCTCCCCTCTATATCCCTTCTACTACTTTCCAAAGTATTCTCTCAAACCTCTTCTCCACTAGCCTTCCACCAGAGTTAGAGAAATACTTTCAACAAACTTTGATTTCTCTTCTTTCTTTCATTTTGTTATGGATTACTTCAAGCGTGTCTCTAAAACTCTGATGTGCTCCTATTCAGTGTTTTGCAAGGTGGTTGAACCTTGGAGGCAAGTAGCTGAGGAAGAGGGAAGGTCTTCCAGGGAGGGACGGACCCCTGGGGCACGACCTCCCCCGGGGCACCTTCTTTCTGTGTTTCTTGGTTACAGTGAGTTGAGCAGCTTTCCTCCACCCAGGCCCTTGGATATGCCTTTGTGTATTTTAACCGGCTCAGCATAATTTGAAACTTAGAAAAGTGGGAGCCAAAATAAGCCTGAGAAATGTGTGACAAAACACAATTGTCATGATCTCTTTTTCCTCCCTTTCTTCTTTCTGATAGCTCCCTTTCTTTGTTTTTTCCTTGTTACTTCCCACATCCTTCTGTAATAAAATACGTGTCAGTAGCAACATTACAGTCCTCGCTGGACACTGAAAGAGGGAAATTGTTAAAAACAATTTTATTGCACATTATTGTTATTTGGTTGACTCTATAGATTATATAACCAATTAGGCCTTTTGTCATACAGTGAGCAAGTCTGAACCTACTATGCCTAGAAGTTTAGAGATGTGTATTAATACCAAAGCACAACCAAACCATGGTGACGCCATTGGGAAGCGTGCACTAAGCAAACAATTCTCCACAGGAGTGACAGAGTATTTCTATAACATTTCACCCTCTACCTTAAAAAAAAAAAAAAAAAGTAGAAATATGAAAAAACAAAGAAACACGATACCTACATTATTTCTTCTTCTTTTTTTTTTTTTTTTTTTTTTTTTTTTTTTTTTTTTGTTTTGGTGCTGGAGATTGAACTCGGGACTTTGCGCTTGCTAGGCAAGCACGCTGACCACTGAGCTCACTCCCCAGTCCTCTATAGAAATTCTTAACTCCCCCAAAAGTTGATACGAAATGCAATGATGGGCAGGTACTCAAACACCAAATGGATTAAATATATGAAGGGATAAAAGAAGAAACAAATAAATTTGACGTATAAGATGATTGTTATCTCAAAGATCATGCAACTAATCAGATAAGGGCTTTGATTGATAAAATGTTCAGCAAACTTAAAGAAGATATTTTTAAAAAGCTGGATGAACTAACCAAAACACTACAGGACATAAATAAAAATTTAGCAAAGAATCAGATACTGTGAAAAATACATCAAACAGAAATTTAAGATACCAAATGTTCTATTGAAAATATAGGCAGCAAAAATGACCAAGGTGATACTAATGACCACAACTGAGACCACTTAAAACCAATAAAAGACCAAGGAAACCAGATCCAGTAACAGTTAGATGAGTCAAAGAAATATAACCTAAAATGTGTAAGAGTTGAAGAAAAATCAAAAGAGAACACAAAATGTTTTTAAATTTTTATTTACAGATGTATCTAAAATGAAAAAACTTTGAAGTATAGGGAAGGAATTTATCCCCCAGGAAATGAGGCACATAGAATCTCAAGCAACCATAATCAGAAAAGAACTTCTCTAGAGCACTTCATACAGCACTTAAAAGTCCAAATGCTTCTTACAAGAACATAATGATAAAAGCAGTTAGAGCAGTTGGGGATTTAGCTCAGTGGTAAAGTGCAAGGCCCTGAGTTTGATCCCCAGCACCCCCCCAAAACAGAGAACAGCAACAAATAAATGAGAAAGGCAAAAAACAGTAAGAAACACTGAAGATTTCTCAACACATGTTCTAAGAGCCAAGAGAGCTTGGAGCGAAGTCTTTCAAGCCCTGGAACAAAATAATTTTTAACATAAATTAATTTATCCTGAAAAACTATCTTTCAAAACTGATGGAGAAATAAAGACTTTACATTACAAAGAAAAATTGCTAGAAAAGTTGAATGGGTATTTAATACTTATGTCTGTACTGCACCATCATTTAAAACACTTGCATTTTCAAAAGATAAAATAAATTTTCACATCATGATATTTATGCATATTTATGCAGAATACTAGCAGTTTTTTCAAAATTATATTTACAAGCTAACTCAAAAATCAAAATCAGACTATTCTAGATAAATACCTAAGGAGTTTTTTTTGAAGATTGGTCTAAGTTTTTATCTTTTGTATTTCAAATGTTTTAATAATAAGGAAATATAAAATAACTATATGTGTATAAAGGTGTTACAGATTGTTTTCGACATTTCTTTTTCTCAATATACTTTGTAGATATAGTCATTCTAAATTACTATTTCACAAACTAAGATGATTCTCAGTAGGGAAGCCTTACCTCATGTTGCTTTCATCAAGGGGAACTTAGTCCACATTTGCCCGTCTGAGTTTTGCCATTATATTACTAATTTACACATTGGGAAAGAGGTCAAGAATACTCCAAATTTTTGTAGACTTGATACTAACCTGAGAGGAGAATGTTAATAACTGATGAAATATATCCACAGTAGTTCAACATCAAGAAAACTTGAAGTTTGGTGCTTTAAAATTAAAAAAAGTCTACCCATATTGTTGAATTATATTACATATTAAATTCTGAAGATTAATATCTTTCACTTAATGAAGCCAAATATAATTTATATTATACCAAATATATTAAGGTTTAAATTATATAGAATAAATACTAATATTACCTGAGTAAAATGATACTTAATAAAGTTTATTAGTTAAAATTAAACAAAATGATGTGGTTTTGTAGTGCTCTTCTATGTAAACTAAAGCATAAGTAATTTAAAAGCCACTATCACTAAAATTGTTGTGCTACATGATACTCAAATATGATTTTATTAATGCTATTGAAATTATTAATATTAAATTTTATTAAATAAATAATTTGTATGTGATCTCTTCTTATATTTTTTCAGAAGTATAAATAGTGTATTTGTACCTCAAATGATTAAATAGAAGCATATTTTAAGGTACCACTGAAATATTTACCTATTCTTACTCTAATGCAAGAATGTTTGATATATTTTTAAATATTGTAACTTCTTAATAAAAAAGAAATTGGACATAGTTCCCTTATATCATTTCCTGTATTGGGGGTAAACAGAGGTACCAAGTTATATGGATTCAATGCAGCAAAATAATATCATAGAGATATTTAAGAATTATATTTGTACAAAATAGAAGAAATAATTTTTTCTAAGATGAAACTTTAAAGTAAGTGAGAAGTTGTAAAATTATCTTTCCCAGTGAAAGACTATTAAATTCATTTGGATGTAGTTTTATGACAGTTGTTGAAAAATGCAAAATGTTATTTTATATGGAAACAGATTAAGAAGTGAATTTTTTATTTTGGACCATTAATGTAGAGGATGCTACGTTCTTTTTGGATATATTTTAGAACATGAAGTTAACATTTGAAGGATGACAGAAAGACAATTAGGAACTCAACAAAGAGTAAACAGTTATGAATAAGAAAAACAAAGACAGCAGAAATCAAAATCAGACGTGTAATTGTTACGATACTGAAAATAGAGTGAAACTGCAGAAAACATCATGGCAGACGGTCCATTTCATTGAATGATAGACATAATCATATGTGTGTGTTTGTAAATAAGCAAAAAATCAGAACCGGATGGAGGAACGCCCACTAGTGAAGCTGCATACCCTTCTTATTTTACTCAGTTGTAGATAATATATGAGGACAAAAAAAAAAAAAATCGTTCACCACAAACCCTTTTTCCTCCCATAGGAAGTGATCCCCGCTACACATTTTTCATTTTCTTAATTAAATATTTATTGTTTTCCTTCCAAGAATTTAAAATTTTCATTCATTTTTTTCGATATGCATATTTCTCACTGAGGTACAATAACTCATTCAATTATATGCCCCCCTCCATCAAGCACTAGTTTGCAGGTGTACGCAGGAACAAATTTTGTATCTGCACGTTAATCTATTATGCAACCGAAATAATTACTCCGGGGAATTCGTGCAATATGAACATCTGTCACTTTAAAAAAAAGTAAGTGGAAAATAATTAACATATAAATGAGTTGAATAAATAAATGATAGTAGTATAGCACACTCTCAAAATTTTGAAAATGAAAAAAGAAATTATCTCTAGAGCTGTATAAAAGCTGTATTAGCATTTAAGAAACTGCTTCTACATCTATAGAATAAGCAATTGTTTTATCCTCTAGTTTCCAAACATTTTACAGAATACATGTTTTCTCATTGTCTTTTGAGTAGCAGGAGATCTGCAAAGCTAAGTTGATAGCCTAAGTGGTTTTATATGACAAGAAATTTTCTTTTCTATAATCTTAATTATTTTCTCAATAATTCTGTTTATAATTCATGTTAAAATGTATGGTTGCTCTTCTTTTTATTGCTTTTCAAGCAAATCTGTGTTCTTTATAATTCCAGGTTTTGCTTACTAAATTCCAAATTTCCTGCAAAATTTTCCTTCTGAGCTTACTTACAAAAATCCTTGACACCATTATCTTGTCCCTCCACATCCTGGTTTTTTTTGTTGTTGTTGTTGAATACACTCTAATACGGATTCTATCCATGTTGATGCTATTCATCTCTATGTCTGAAATAAATATATCCTTCTATTTTAATGTAATATTGTCTCTCCCTCTGAAGTCTATCTCTATTTTAGTAATATGCTTACTATCTGTGTCTGGTTCTTGTTGTCTTGAACAAAGAATTAGACAAGAAAATGTGCACAAGATAGTGAGGTATTACATTTATTAAAGATATTAAAGGTAGGAAAAGAAATACACTCTGCAGAGGACAGAATGGGCCACTGAAAAAAAGAGCACAGTGGGCATGAGGTTAATGGCTGCCATCTTTGGTATCCTCCATTCTGTCTTCAGATCTAGGCCATCTGCCAGGGGAATTGCAAATAGCATTCTCAGATGAGTACCAAGTGCAGGGCCTGGAAGGTCTTCCATGAATGAATGTGTCCTGGATCTACATGATGGACAGGTTACATCCACTTCCCCAGCCATTTTGCCACACCTGAGCCTCCTGTCTCATACTTAGTTCCTTCACTAAAATGTGTCTGTTTTAAACAATGTGTTTGTTTACTGTCTAAACATTGGCTTCTTAATATAGACTGAAAGGTCAAATAAACTAAGCAGGATGCTTGATCAGTAATAATTGACATTCAGCATGGTAAATATTCTAGTATCTGGATATGAAGTATAAGATTTTATTTAGAACTCTCAAGTAACTCAACCCCCAATTTCATAATAAAGTGTTAACGTGAATACCTTACCCTGAGTTTTAAATTTTAGCAACCCTCATGTAAGGAGTTTTAAAATGTAGTGACTTTAATGCTTCATAGTTATTTATACAGTGTTATCTTTGTGCAGTAAATGGGTATTTAAGCATTTGTTCATCTTGGTTAAAAAACAAAAAGTAGGAAAAAAAGAAAGCAGGAAATTTGAGTACAAAGAAGTTCTGTGTAGTACAGATTTATTCCATGAAATAACTCAGTTTTATGTGTTTTATGTGATACTATCCCCAGCTTTCCTTGCTCGTGTATTCTCATAGTTCTCAATGTCCCTAGTATATTTTCTTAATGTATCCTTACAGATGTCTTTTAAATGTTTAATGATATTTCTATTTACTTAATCATTTATTCTAAAGTTATGCTAATTTTAAAATGTTTAAAAATACTGAATCGTATTTTTTTAACTTACACATGCATTTTAAGAAATTGATAATTCTAATCTCACATTTGTCGAAATTATCTTGGAAACTAATTCTAAATTATGTATAGGCTTCAGAAATATGTGACAAGAATCTGAAATTCTTTTGATCATTCTATACGTAAATTGGTGCCCAAAATACATATTTCTGTGGTATACATAATTAATGGTTAACATGAGCAGGAACACCCGGGGGAACTGAGTCAGCGTGGTTCTGGGCTGGAAGACCCACCGGAGGATGGTAGCCGGAACAGTATTAAGGAGAATAGGCTGCAGATTCCCTAGGAGAAGCTTTGCCGTGGCTTGTTTTCCATATATGAACTCGCTGTTCTCCTTGTAGGGGGAGCTCAGGGCCTTGCTATGCAGAGAGCTGCTGTTCTCTTGGGCAGCTCTGCTCTTCAGCTAGGTTTTGATTACTTCTCTACTCCAGTGCGGAGTCCTCACTTTTCTGGCAGACCCTTCACCCTGCTGGGCGCAGACTCTCTAGCTTCCGTCGCTGGCCCCCGGGACTTTCTGGTGTAGACTCTTGATGTAGCTTTGCGTGAGACATTGCTGTGGTCTCTCGGTCTCTGGCCGGACCCGGAAGGTTGCGATGAGATCCAGGCCACCAACTGGATTCTTTGAGTCTCTAGAGTGGAGACAAATCTCTTGTACTCTTCTGCATTTGGCTTTTTGAGTGGATATTTTAAGGCAATTCTATAAATTTGTGTGTCCTATTCTGTCACAAATCACTGACAACAAATTTTATGTCATTGAAACAAAGTGTTCAATTCCATATGTAATTTGGGTTATAGACATTTGAATATTTTAGTAGTGGCTAAATATAGTACTTGGAGTTATTTTATATGTAATAAATGCATCCCGAAAACAGTGCAATTCTAAATTTAATGGATAAGAAAAAAGTCTCAAAAATGTTTTCCTCCATTTTCTAAGCAAGTAATGAATAATTTCCCTCTCTCTCTCTCTCTCTCTTTTTCTCTCTCTAGCTATTTTGCTTCTGGTTCAGATATAGATATATATTCAGATATTCAGATTCTAGTCCAGTTTTCTACCCATGTCCAAAAAGAAAAAAAAAATTATAAACTTTCATCCTTTCTCCTACTTCATTTTATAATTGTAATTAGTTTTTTTTTTTCTTTTCCATTAAAGGCATTCCAGCCTTGTGATGAAACGATAGTTTTAAGGTTTGAAAGGTTTTTTCCTCGCAATTTATTGTAGAAAACCTGTCATCTTTTCAGATTTAGAATAACCTTTTCAAATCCACTAAGGACAGGTGTTTATACCGTATAGGTTGAAAAGTTCATCTCTACCAGTTAGTTAGCATTTCAATATCTTGGCTGAAATAAAAAGCTGTCCCTATATTCAAGTACAATGTTTGACTTGACTTTTCAATATTTTATAGTTTAAATGATCATAAGAAGAATGATATTTAAATAAAGTATCATCTGTCCCTTATTAACTTCATTATATTTCATTTAGATTTTCTCTACTTTAGGTTCTCTTGGTTGCTGCAATGTATGCTAGAAGTAAATTTTTAGGTGGGAGCTTTAGAATACTTGAAAATGATTCTATTTGTCAGGCTTTGCTACTGCTATCATGACTTTAGTAAACCCCATGGAGTCTGTATCTCAGTGATCTGAAACATGATTTCTGTGACCCAAAACATGTCAAAGCTTTTAAAAGTCAAGTTATAAGAAAACAATCAAACCACACAAAGATGTGATGTTTAGAATACGAGTTATATAATTAATGAAGGATGACTTTGCTTTTAAAATGATTAAACATGAAAAATTTAAAGGAACTTTGTAACTTTGTTATGCTCCAGAAACTTTTAAAATAATTAACTGAATTGAGTAAAAAAAAAAAAAAAATGGATCACAAGTCATTTAAAATTTTGCTAAGATTGAATATAAAATTTTAGTGATTCACAGAGAAATATATTAGTTATTTGATTATACATCTTTTCTCCTGGACCAAGTGAATACCGACAATAGAAACAAAGAAAAGCATAAAAGAAAAACAAAGTAATGCAATATTTTTTAAACAGGACTCCAGTAGCAAACACAAAAATGAAGAGTCTTATAAAGGAAAAATAAAATTGAATCTTAATATGTCATATGTTTATAAATTCATATAATTTTACAAAATATATACTTCTCACTACAAAACACACATAAAAAAGTATCATTTCACTTTAAATTGTAAAAGCTCCTCCATAGTTTATCTACATAGGATGATTACTATCGGACAATCTCAGCGATGGAAGTGCAAGTTGACTTTATCATTGAGGAGAGATAGGTTTTTGGTATTTTATTCAGTTATGTGGAAAATTATACTTTGACATGGTTATTCAGAGAAATAGCCTGGAAAGACTGTGCACGAAATGAGAAAGGCTTAAAGTTATATTGTTCAGTTCATTCTAAATTTAAAATTAGAATAGTGTATTTATAATAAAGCAAATAAACCAGCTAAATTTTTCCTTTTCTCCCTTAGATTATAGAGTATATTATTTCAGTTAGTTTACAATGAAAGCTGTTTTCTCTCACACTCATTGTAACCTGGCTTCTGTATAACAATATTAAGGAGAGCAAAGCAAAAGAAAATGTGATTTCCCAGGTGCAGACCTCTCAAAGAAGAAATCCTAAATCGTTCAGCTACATTTTTAGTTTTTTTGTCCCAAGTGAATTTTGAGTCCTTCATAATATTTCTAAAGCTGCAGAGCAGAACAAAAGTGACCAATAAAATTGATGGTTATCTAAATCAGAGGATTACGTCATCCTGCCAGATAAGTAATAGATATGCACTCACTATCAGATAAAGGTGAATACTGAAGTATTTTAATTTCTGTAATAAGAGGCTGTTGGTTACTGATTGTAGTTTGGAAATTTTTCTTTCTTAAAAATTAATCTTAAAGAATTCACCTTGTGGTTAACAATACTGACCCATTTACTATCAGATAAACAAATTAAACAATGCAAGTTGCAAAGCATTTTCAAATTAAAATAAATGTCTTTATTTGCATCAAATGTTTTCATTTCAAATGTATATCAGTGACTTTCTTTTTTTTTAAAAAAGCTTATCTAGAAAACATGTCTACAATGGAAAAAAATCCCTAGTGACATCAGCATTAATGATTTGAGTATATACTTGTAAGGTTAAATGTAAACGAACACACATCACAATTCTTAAGGGCTAAGTATAATTCAATTATGCATTCTTTTTATATCTTTAAGCATAGTCCAGTTACTTATATAGGCATTCTCTGAAATGATTTAATACATTAAGATGTTAATAAATTGAGTAAAATTCTTAAAGATGAGAAATATGAAAAGACATAAATTTTCCATCATACTTATTACAGGCCCTTTAGTGAAAAAATGTTTTCTAATTAATGTTTCTTTTACCTTGGGGACAGGTACATAATGCAGTCATCAAATTGCTTAGATTATGAAATAGCATTCATTTATGTACATATTTTTCTACTCAGATTTACTATTCATACCGTTTGTCAATTTGCATATATTAAATCATCATGCATAATTTACCATATTTTGAATATTTTATTAATGATGGTCCTTTTCTAAGACTTTTATATGTGCTTAAATTTTAAACACTCAAATATTTGAAAACTTAAACTCAATACTTGAGTTTAAAATATTATTTCTATAAAATAAATATTTAATTACAAATGGTAACCATATGTTTTTGCTAAGACTATGAGGGTCAATAGTGCAGTTAAGTTTAAATATTTTGTTAATATTGTAAATGTAATTTTTAAAATAAAAAGGTGTGCTCTTTTAAAACCACTCTGTTATTTTATTTCATTTAGTTAACATAGCCCTAATTCTGCCTTGCCAATATTTTATTTGTCCTCCTTTAATTCATAAACTCTTCAACTCTTTTTTGTTGTTGTTGTTGCTGTTGTCGTTGTTGTTGTTGTTGTTTTGTGGTGTCAGGGATCGAACTCAGGGCCTTGTGCTTGCAAGGCAAGCACTCTAATCACTGAGCTAAATCCCCAGCCCAACTCTTCAACTCTTAAGCCTAATTACTGTGTTAATTTCTGAAGTCGTCTCATTAACATTCCAATTCTTGAAGGCAGAATTTAAATTCACTAATTGTAAAAGCTTTATATTTCACATATTCTATTTTCAATATTCCATTTTTATTTAATATTTCACACATGTAAAAAAGATGTCTTTCCTCAATTATAAACACACAAATAAATGAAAAGTAGTTACACATAATAGCCGTATACAAGGCAAACAGACTTTCACAATTTGAGAGTGAGTTATAATTGAAAAAAGATCTACAGGACATGTAGGCTATTCTATTTCAATGGTTAATCAAACTTTATTTGTATTTGTTAAAGAGAAATGCATTCCAAGACATGTTAAAAGGTAAGAGTGACTTTTTTTTAGACTATCATGATAGATGTCAGGATGATTACAATAAAGGAAATACTGAGCTCAAATCCTAGTACATTAAATATCTGCAGAAGGAACGGGAAAGCTGAGGATGAGCTGGTCAGTAGATGGGAAACTGCTAAGAGGAGACATCAAAGTAGGGGAGTTCTTGTTAAACCAATTCATCAAGACTCCTGCCGGTAAGTCACCGAGAGATGTCCGGAGTGCAGGGTTCTCTGACTCAGCTACAGGAATAGACAGGCTGAGGAGAGGGCCGAGGAGCATGAGTCAGAAGGAGCAGTTGGGAAGGAAAGCTAGTCTGGAGTGCGGCCATCTGTCAGCTCAGTGGGGCTTTTCCAGCCTCAGGCTTCAGCCCTGAACACCTTGGTCACTGCTGTGTGGAGGAGTGGACTCTGCAGCAGGTTTGTTAGGGAGAGAAGAGTTTAGGGAAAACTACTTGCTGAAGATGGAGAGGCAGCGTGAATCTGGCCACATGATAAAAATCAAACAACGTTTCTGGTTGGGAGTGCCCTGTGAGTGGTGTATGTGCCGTTCACCACACTCATTTTTTCAAAGCAGGTTGATATACACATGGCAAAGAAACGATAGCACCTATACGAAAATGTTTTTCTGAATTATATTACACAAACCCATTTCCTCTGTCTGAATCTCTCGTTGAGACCCTATTTGAATTAAATAAGGCAATTAATTCTGGAATACTTATGTTTCAATTTATGAATTAACATCTATGTACTGTACACACACACACATATATATACATATATACACACATATATGATATGGAGAGGATCTGACTCATTATGTATTGAAAGTATTCTGAAAAGTATTATTGGTTTGCTTCAAAGAATATAAATATTTCTAAAGCATATTCAGATGCTTTATTATACTTCTAGACTTTAGAAAGTATATTTACTTCTTTTGCCTTGTTAATGAAAAATGATATATTTTATCAAAGAATGATAAAGTATAATATAGATGTACAACGACAGGAGGAAAAGTCATACTCAAAAACATAACGATCAGTATCTAAAGTCTAGCTTTTCAAGGGATTGGGGTTTAGCTTAGTGGTAGAGTGCGTGCCTCTAAGAATTATATTAAAAAATGTAAAAAGGAAAAAAAAAATGAAGACCAGTAATTCAAATTAGACCTAGTAGAGTACAGAGGAGGTGAGGAAAGAGTGGCAGTTTAGTTGGACTTTTCAATCTTGTTCATGTCATATTTTTCTATAGAATGTATCAGCATTGTACACATTACATTTCTTTATTATATTTCTCCCTAAAAAGAAAGAATGTGAGTTCTTCTATTTATTTATTTGCTCATCAGCTCACCTCAAAAAAAAAAAAAAAAAAAAAAAGACAAATTTCTGGCACACAGTAAATGACTAATAAATATTTGTTGAATAATCTTGCATAAATTCGGCCTTACATTGTGAATTATTCATTTTGCTCTAAAATCAGACAGTATAAAAATTGTACATTTTCAACTTTTCGTTTAGAGCAAATATTTGTTAAGAATTTAGTCCGTAACCTGCAAACTGCTGAACTTTTAAATCCATCACCTCGCTTTGCTCCAGTAAGGTTGGTAGTCACTGTGTTATTGCAGAGGCAGCCAGGAAGACAGAAACTGTTCTAGAATTTCTTTAAAAATGTGATTCCAGCACAGGGAATAGGTTGCATAAGTAGGAAAATACCCGAGAAACAAAATTGAGGTGAAAGATGAAAGTCAGTTACTGGCACTGGAGGGCTCCTGGGCCTTCCTCCGGACAGGAGGGTCAATGGGAAAGGTTGGAGTTAGTCTGCGTGAATAGCGCTTTTGCGGATTTCACTGGGGAAGGGCCGCTCAGTGGGAGGGGGGTTCAGGGAGAAATTGCATGTCCAACGGAGGCACCTTTAGAAGACGAGAAAAGCAATCAGAGGAGCAGATCTCCACCTCCTTGCCTCTTCCTCCTCTCCGCTGGTTCCACTTTGCCTCCGATTTCCTGATCCTACTCGGAGGCTAGATGATAAGATAAGGGAGTCCATATTTCTTTGACAAAAACATAAAGAATAAAATAAAAAGGAAAACTGTTGAAAATATATTTGAGAAAACACACTGAGTTTGATCTGTGTTGCACAGTGTCACATAACTTCGTAAATTAGAAAATTTAAGTGCAGAGAGTGGAAGTAATTTGTGCAGATCCTACAATTCTTTAAGCAAGCAATCGGAATGGAAACTTAAAAGAATCAAGCTTCTGTTCACCAGATGATGCCACTAATAACATTTTAAAAAGTAATATAATAATGCTTAGATTTTTTCTAAATGTGCTTGGTATTCTGACATTTCCAAAATATTTATTTCTGGTGTGTGTGTGTGTGTGTGTGTGTGTGTGTGTGTGTAAGTGACTTTATATTAATAACAAATTTATCTTAAAACTTTCAAGAGATGAAGCAGAGGACTGCTTTTCCCATTAAGGGTAATACTAATTTCCCATCAAGACATTTTTTCAAGCAAAGAGATTCTCACTAGCAGTAAGGCAGGGCGGCAGCCATGTATAAGGAAGTGGCCTGGCAGACAGTAGGCACTAAATAAATGTTTTCAAATGGTTAGTGTGCCTTGCAGATTATTACAATTCCATAACAAAACTGAAGGTTTGTGTTCATCATGACCACCCCTGAAATTTATCTGTGGACGATGACTGCTCAATAAAAATAGCCAACATATTTCCTATCTATTTATCCTTAACACACTTTGGGCTCTTGGTGAATTTTTCCATTGTATCTTAGAGGTGTTTATTTGTCCTACAAGTTAATGTGGCAATACTGTTTTATTCTACATTATAAACATGCTTCCTTAAATTCCATTATTTCTACATCAGTATTCATTAAAAATATGGATTACTTACATAGCCATTTGTCCGATGGCCTACAAAGATGATTTTGAGAAAAATTTAAAGTAATGTGGCCTGCTTTCTTTTCACATAACCTACACTACTAAGTAATTTATAAAAATCCATAAAATAGGAAATTAACTTAAAGGTCACTAGCCTCTCAGAAGAATAAGTGACCTTTGCTGCTAGAAATCACTGAAGGTTTTTTTTTTTCAGGTTTTGCATAATATATTATGTATCACTTCTCTCAAGAAAGTGCTTATAAAAAATAAAATAAAACACAGAATTAAATGTTACAAAATATGTAAAATTTGAAAAACTTTTATAATTGGATGGGTATCTGAAGCACTGCCTTTGAAATAGAAGATAAAAGGGCATTTATCATAAAATGGTAGTAGGCTTTATGCTTATTTAAAATTGGTATAGATAGGAATTAGAAAAAAAGGAATGGTAAAGTAAAATCATAGTAGAAAAATCCTTTCACTGATCAAAAAAGAGATAAAATAGGATAAAAATTCTTTTTAATAATATACTTATCTTTGATTTGAAAAGCCCATCATCATATACGAAAGGCCAATTTGATGTCAAGAGCTATCCTGGCCTTTGTCTGAGCTAAAATTCATGAGTAGGGATTTTTGGAGAGTTTTTACAGTCATAACGTGTCGTATTAAATTTTCCAATAAACCTGATGCAAAACTGTGAAATAAAATGTACGTTAGGTGTACCTCTACCTGCCATGTTTCTAAAACCTTACATCCTTGTCTCATAATGTATGGTTGTTCTAAAGTGTCCACTAAATCCCTGGTAAGAACTAGGAGGAATCAGTTGCTGGAGTGCTTTTCTGTCAATTTCAAATTTTGAAACATACTGCACAGTACTATAATTATGAGGACTTTTTCTTAATGTTTTAAGTATTTCAAACACAAATATTAGTGGTATTTATTCACAGATATGTAGGTACTCACTAAAATACTGAACTTCAAGAGTAATCCAATGCAAATTGACTGGGTACATATTAGACACTAACATTTTTCTAGGTCCCGAGAGTAGAGTGGGACAAATAAAAGACAAGTGTTTGCCTTCATGAAGCAAACAGATGACTTTTCTGACAAATGACAAAATATGCTGTAGGTAAAATAAAGCCAGAGAAGTACTAAGGACTGCACTATAAATGGAGAGGAGTGGACACAAATGCTTGCTATTTTACACAAGGAAAGCAAAGATGCCTCCTAGAAAGGGGTATTGTTTTCAGAGAGATTCGCGGGATATAAATGACTAACACAAATCCACATCTATTTTTCCCCCAGTACTGAAGATTGATGACAGGGCCTTCTGATGGAGCTATATCCCCAGCCCTATCTCTGGCCTCTTTTTTGAGATAGAGTTTCACTAAATCACCCAACTGGGCTTGCCCAGGCTGAGATTACAGGCATGCACCACCAAATCCACCTTACAAAAAGTGTCTGAAGCAAAGAAATCAGTAAATGCATATACGACGGGGGAGAAATACTCTATGTATTTATAATATTAAAGAGATACAATTGGCTATTATTGGAGGAAAAATGGAAGACATGGAGACAAAGTGAAAGAGTACCTCATAATTTAGTGAGATTGAGAGGAAGAGAGAAAGAGAAAGGGAATTTGGACCAGAGTGTGATTTTGAATTTTGTATAAAAAGTGCCACTTTAACCTTTGCATTTTACATAGGCTATTAATATGAAAGTAGATTAAAAGGACTATTGAAATTATCTATTCAAAAATTCTGCCATAGGACAGTGGTGAAATTGACACATTGTCATAAGAGGGAATGCCCAGTGTTTTAGTTACTCTTCTCATTGCTGAGGCAAAATACTTGACATTCATGTTAAAGGAGTAAAGGTTTACTTATCTCATAGTTCATGGAGGATTGAGTTTATTATTGCCTGACTCCAAGGCAGGGTGGCCTGGCAAAGGAGCATTGCAGAGGAGAAACAGTCCATGGCAGGCAAAAAACAGCAAAAACAAGCAAGTGACAAGTAACAAGAGTCTTCCTGTTCCTTATATTTTATCCATGCTACCAGCCCTTAGGGCAGGTAGTGCTCACACCCTTAATCCTAAAGCCTTTAATCCTAGCACTGTAGGATGAATCAATCTCAGTGTCAAACTCTAGATCCGGCCACCTCTGAAAAGCCCCCCCCTACGACCACATGAGGCTTTGGGGGGATGTCTAGATACAAGCATAAAATCTAGTAATCTTGATCTATTTTGAAGGCTAAACTCTGCAGGCTTTATTTTGTTTCTGAAATGGGAAATCTTACAGATGAACTAATGACTTTCTGTGTAGTGTGTGAAAATGCAACTATTGATACCGTGTGATATATTGGATTGTGAAGCTATAATGTGGCACTAGAAGGTGTATTTTGTGGCACTAGAGATGAATTTTAACATGTATATGGTGGTGGCCAGGCAGTCATTTGTAGTTGATTATAATTATCTGTGGATCATTATAAAAGACCAACATAAATAAATAATTTGTGATTATTCAGTATAAAATTTAAAGATATTGGCTTAACAAGATCAGCTACTAAATGAATGTAGAGATAATATCTAAATATTGAATCTAGCATTCTATAAATTTTGAGTAGTTGAGCTAACAGTAATGATCTTTCAGAAGGATATTGAAGAATCTTTCAAAAATAAAAGAAGTTCACTATAAAATGTGGTTTAGTATGTTATTTAGAATTCAGTATCACACTTGGTGAAATGGAGATATGTTTCAGTGACATTATAAAAACCACTTGACTTTTATGTGCCCAAAATATGGAATGAAAATGAGATTAACTA
This sequence comes from Hystrix cristata, assembly GCA_004026905.1. Classification (NCBI taxonomy): domain Eukaryota; kingdom Metazoa; phylum Chordata; class Mammalia; order Rodentia; family Hystricidae; genus Hystrix; species Hystrix cristata. The sequence continues at coordinate 74,548 of PVJO010002607.1, forward strand.
AAGGTGCAGAGAAATGAGAGAATGACTAGAAAAAAAAAAAGTGATGTTGAGAGGATGTTTCTATTTATTTATTTATTTATTTATTTATTTTGTGTGTGTGTGTTGGGGATTGAACTCGGCCTCACACTTGCTAGGCAATCATTCTATCACTTGAGCTAAATTCCCAACAAGAGGATGTTTTAAAATTATGTTTGCTTTGCTATCAGAAATATTGATGGTTAGTTTTACATTGATGGTGATGATTTAAGGGCAGAGGAAGAATAGTGATAACAAAAGAAGAGAGAAAAGCTGAAAAAGTGTTAATCTTGCTTGAGTAACAATTCAAGTACAGAAATGGGAGAGAAGGCAGAGTACATAGATGCAAGTGGATTTGCAGATACCATGGCAAGAAAAGGCAGCTCTTTGATGGTTGCCTTAATATTAAAAAAAAAAAAAAGATAAAATTTTAGTATGTTGTTGCACATACTAGGCATTAACCATGTTTTTAAAAACATTTGGTACTTCTGGAAATAATGCTTTATCCACAAGTTGAACACACGAATAGTAGGAATTCGGGTGCTCGATAGGCTGGTGCTTTTCAGGGAGACGGAGAATGAAGATACTAGCCTGAGTTTAATATAGTGGAACATGTCAAATGCTCCCCACATCAGTCTACCTTATTGGCAAATATACTATCTCATCATAACATATACATATTGATTGTAAAGTAAGCGATGTTTGCGACAGTTGTGCTTTTTGTGTTCTCTTTACTTTGAGAAGTAGAATTAACAGAATATGGGAATTATTTGTATGTTAATATTTGAGCTGTGAAGAATTACAAAATATAAGCTCTGTGATTTACCATAAAAGTTAATGTTTACCAAAGCCCTGAGTTCGATCCCCGGCACCACAAAAAAAACCAAAAAAAACAAAAAACAAATTAAGAATATGAGAAAGAACTGGAAAGAATTGTGAGACGTTTTAAAATAATAGTATATTCTATCTACTGTGTCTAAAACATGAAACAAAAGTAAAATTAAGCAATATAAATCTGTTGTAAAACAGATTGTTCAAGCTCATATATTTTTTAGCTCATATATTTCAAACTCATAATTATGTGTTGACGGTGCTTACATGATATACAAACTTCAATGAAGCAGAGTATTTAAATGATGAATTTTGTATTTTTGCTTGAAATTATTTACATTTCAGTCTGCTTGCTACTGTCAGAAATATTCTGTATAAGCCTAATTGTCATTTAGGTTGTTAAAAAAAATACCTACATTAGAAAAGAAAATACTTTTGCCCAAAGCACCGCGAGTAGTAAAATACAGCCTTTGAGTTAGGAAACCCAGCAAAGGACGATAGTTCACATTTATTAAACACGGTTGCCCACACTATCCGTGGCTCTAATTAAGAAGGATAGTGTGAAAAAGGTCTTTTCATTTTTCTTGACTACTTGTTTCTAGTTTGCCTGAATCTCACAATTATGCTGTCTTTACTGTTAGTACATGGGTTTATGACTTGACATAGTAAGCAATTACTCAAAGTCAGTATTTTTTGGTATGTTACTTAAACATTAATTCAATCCTATATTTTGCCCAATAGTCTGAAATATTGTTTAGTTACAATAATTTTGAAAAAGTACACTACTATCAGAACAAAAAAAAAATCATTTGCCATAAAGAAGTATAAACTCTAGTGATTTGTAGAAAAATAGATCCACCTTGGATTTATACTGTGAAGTAAAATAAATCAGATGCACAAGCTTAAATAATGCAATCTTTATTTTACATGAGAAGCCCAAAATATAAATAAAGAGCAAAATAAAAGAGAAAATTGAGAAAAAGTGTGTGTGTGTGTGTGTGTGTGTGTGTGTGTATCCATTTTGGAAACGGATAAAAGACCAAGAGATGGAAGAAGGGAAGGGGAAAGAGATGAACAAAACAATTAAGATGTGTTATATACAACAAATGTAATCCTTATATATTACAAACATGTACTAATAAAAATTGAAAATCGAAAAAAGCTGAAATATAAAATATATGTTTATTACATATAACATAATATTTTAAAGTACATATACAATGTTCAGTTGTTAAAACCAGTTAATCAACTAATACATTGCCAGATATAATTATTATTTCTGTGAAATGGACTCGACCTCCACCATCCTTGCATTTTCAAGGATATAATCACTGTCGTTACCTGCAGTTATTATGGTACATGATAGACCTCTTGAAGTTATTTCTCCTGCCCGTGCGCTGACCCTTTGACTAGCATCTATGTCCTCCTTCCTCCTAAGCATCTCAAATTTAGTAACTGTCATTTTAGCTTCATGTCTATGTGGTCAAAAAATTTTTTTTTGCTGTTTTTAATTTCACCTAATGAATGAAATCCTATGATATTTGTCTTTCTGATCATCATTAAATTCAATTAATATACTATCCTCCAAGTTCATTCATGTTGTTTAAAATGACTAGATTTCTTTTTTTTAATAGATGGCTAAAAAATATCCAATTATAGCACATTTTCTTTATTCATTTGTTGTTGGGCAAATAGGTTGATTCCCTGTTTTAGCTATGGTGAATTGTGCTGAGATGTACATGAGAATGTAGACAGAGTGTTCAAATAATAGAACTGTTTTGTTGAATTGAGGCCCAAGATAATATATACAGAATGTAAGAGATAGAAGTAATTAAGATATGTTGATGATATAACATTTGAAAATATAAACTGGACTACTTTATATTCAAATAACATAGGTAACAATTTATTGTGAATAAAACAAAAATATATACAATTTTAAAAATTCATGCAAAAGTTGAAAGAAGAAATAAGACATATGTCAACATTTTAATTAGTCGTGAAAATATTAGTCATCTCTCTATATACATACATATATTAGCTACACACACATATATAATTTGTATGTGTATAAGTTGAATATAAAAATTCAAATCTTCTCATTATTCTGTGCTGACATATCTCTAGTGTATTTAGGTGGATCACTAATAAGATGTACATTTTCATAAAACAGAAAAAAATTATTGAAATTGTACTAATCTTTAACAGTGAAATCACAAACTACGGCTAAAGGAGGTTAAGAGTTCATGGTACTGATACCGTGTAAGGACTCTTAGTTACGAAATGGGTGAACGATTGTAAAAATAAATGGTGCCTAAATTTCTACTAACATATATGTGGAAAAATTTAAATGTCACAGAGTTTCAGGTATAGTTTTTTAAATTTGAAAATTAAGCAAAAATACAAACATTAAATTTATGCATATCTAATTTTTAAAATTCTAACCTTTGAAATTTAGGAAATTCGCTTAAATTTCATAGTTTTATTATTTTAAAAACACTCATTTACATGTAAATAAAAATATGTTTATTTTCTATATGAAATTAGTCTACATTGTCTTTTATTTCCTTTTGGTAATATTTTTCAAAAAAAGAAATGTATTTTTCTCTTCTTATTTTCCTTCTTTTACTTTTTTTTATTTCCTACATTTTTGCTTATTTCCAGAACAAGGTATTATACAACGAAAGTAATTTGTAAAATATTGTACTTCCCAATACCTTATATTAATTTTGGAAGCATGTTATTGGAAATTCATATGCTATTATACATTATTATATTAAATTCATGTTTACTGCTGTACAAACATTAACTTTTCCACTCAGTATCTGAACTCTAAAAGTAAATAAAAATAAGTAATCATAAAGTAATTATATCAAAATTCATAGACAAATAAAGCCGGAAATTGTATTATTACTTACATATCAGTAATTTTTTACAATAAACTTCTTACTGAGGAAAATGTCTTGGAAACATTTTGTGTAAATTCAATTTTGAAAATTTATCATTGTGGGCTGGGGATTTAGCTCAGTGATTAGAGTGCTTGCCTTGCAAGCACAAGGGCCTGAGTTCAATCCCAGGCACCACAAAAAAAAAAACAAAAACAAAAACAAAAAAAACCGAAAGTTTGTCATTGTGCTTCTCCACTCTTGCTTGATATAATGTCAAGTTGTCTTATACAATTTAATGTTATTAATTACATTCAAAACTTAATTCAATTATAATTTTATTATCATCTACTAAAAGAACTATTGTAAGTACTTGTTGTATATATCTTTATCTTAAATAATATATTTTCACTGAGTCTTTTAGATTTTGTATATGTTTCTATTACATTATTTAATACTGTTTAGGATATATTTAAAGCTTTTCAGTGAAAAATGTCATATACTTACTTTTTAAACAATTGACAACTGGGGCTGGGGATTTAGCTCAGTGATTAGAGTGCTTGCCTTGCAAGCACAAGGGCCTGAGTTCGATCCCCGGCACCACAAAAAAAAAAAAAAAAAAAACAAAAACAATTGACAACTTTTTTAACTGGAGTACAGACTTATACCTTTATTTCATTTGTTGATCTATCTCTAAGACTCCTGTTTTGTTTTGAGCTTTGTAGTTTTTTTACTAGATATTTTCCCTTAAAGTCTCCATTTGTTTATAATTTATTTTTAGCATTTAGTCAGTACCATTTTTTTAAGTGCAATTTATACACACTTTCTATTCTTTAATGTTTTCAAAAAATTCAACATGCACAATTAATTTAGCACATTTGAAAATAATTGATTTATTACTATTATAGGTAACACAATAACCTCAAATAATGTTATTTCTATTATCTACACGAGTTTCTATTAATATAATCTAACATTTTTATTTAGTTTAAGCTCATCGTATACCATTATTTCTTTGTAACAAAATCAAAATATTTCATTTGTTCATAATTGCATTCTATATTAGAAATATGTCATATGTATCAGCCTTATCTGAACAAATGTATGCAATTCATTACATTTTTCTCTGATGAGTGTTATTTGTTTGTACTTTCTAGTTTTATATGTTGTTTTATAAGTCAGAATGGATTTTTACTCCTTCTGCTCACACTGAAGATATATAAGAAATTACAAACATTATCCTACATATATGTTACATGTTTTTACCATACTAGTATATAAATAGCAGTAACCGGTACTGGAAGAAAAATTAGGGAAGTTCGGACATCCTTAATATTGAACAGATGAAGCGAGGTGTCAGATAGGAAATATGGCTGGTAATTTTATATTAACAATTATTGCAATAAATTTAATAGCTCCTAAAAATGATGAAACAACTCCTAAATGTAATGAGAAAATGTTAAGATATACTGAAACTTGTTCAAGTGATAGATATCTGCTAAAGTTGGATAAACTTCTTCTAGAACCAGCAACTGCTTCTAAGATTGAGGAAGCAAGCTGTGAAAGTAACCATGAAAGGGGAGAGAAAGGCAGAACACATTACAAAATAAATACATGACTAATATCTTCAGATTACAAAAGCAGTTACATATATGTGTATTATGAATTTAGGCATTGTAAAAATTAAAATACCTTTTGAGGAGGCTATGTTAAGAAATTTTCTCTCCTCAGATGAGGATCATTTGTTCACTGTTCAGTTCTAGCTCAGCGCTGATTTTTTTCCCTTACATTCTCCAGACTCCTTGTAGGGATACATCAGCGTCATTTGCCATTTGTGTATATTTCTAAACATGCAAGTATTCAAATATTTATCTTTCCCTTTTATTTATCTTTTCCTTTTATTTTTTACAACTCCTTGAAATTCATCCTGTCTGCTAAGCAGCCTTCTTTATTTGTGGCTTTTTACATAAGTGAGATGAATTAAATCTGTTCTTTTCTGCTGGTTAGCTTTGCTTTTCTATTGCTTTCATTAGCTGTCGCCAACGCGCTGCCATACTCTGTCCTTGATATTTATTTCAGTCGTAATCTTGTTCATTCCTTGAAATCTCTCATTTACTTCATAATAAAACTCCTAGATCACATTTTTTTTTACTTGGACAATAATTCCAAAAATTTCTTTATTTCTTAAGACAGTACAAGTGTTTGTTTTTCAGTACGTTTCTAATAATAGCAAATTAGCAGTTATGTGAGGTTTCACTGCTGTTTTCCTTGCTACTCATCATTCACTGTGCTTCACCTCCTCATGTGCTTTGTTTTAAATTTTAAGGCTCATTTTCTTTGCCGAAATTACTTGAGAGATTCCCCAAGTTCTGGAAATGAAGACTTTTCACTTAGATTTCGGTTAGCAACTTGATGAAAAAATGAAATTCCCCCTGAAAATGTTTATTATAAATATAAACAAATACTTTTTGATTATTTGAAAACTTTCAAAAACATGGAGCCAATTTTTATCAATATCATTTTATTTTTATAAACATACACATGGACCAGTCAGTTTTACAAGCTTAAAATAGAAAGCAGTAAAATCTTGTTTCATTTAATGCCATTTCTGTTCCCTAGAGACAAATGTTTCAATTTAGATGTTTATTTTTGAAATCAGCTCCTGTATTTCTAAGCAGCACATTCAGAGTACTACAGAGATTTGAAAATTAAATAGATTGCTAAATCCGATAGTTTATTTCTACACCTGTTTCCTTATAATCACTTTTGTACATATATCTCCTTCAGCATGGTGTCCTCAGAGTGTATCCAGAACTGCCGCCCCCTGCCCTGCCACCATATTGTGAACAGACAACTTCCTAACCTGACTTTCACCTCCTTCTTGGACAGAGCTACCTCCCCCAGTGAACCAGCCCTCTTTCTGGTCATGGACGGCAGGTCTTTGATGTCCTGCCTCTTTGTTTAGGTCTGGGAGGCCATCTGTTCACAAAAGCGGCTAATTTACGAATTTATCAGCATTATTGAGGCAGGATTAAATGTATGCAAGTCTTTATGGACAATTCACAGGTGTCTAGAAGCATGGCCTGCTACTTGGTAAACCATTCTTCTACTTTTTGTGGTCATTTTGACTTTGGGGAAGAGCCTGAAGTCTCACGGGACCAGATCCCGTGAACAGTGTGAATGCGGACACATCGTAATAATTCTGAGTCTGCCTTTCTGCTGGATGACACCTGGCAGCATCATTTACAGTATTTATGAAAGAGAACTTCGAGAATTGATTGGAAAATGGCAAGAATGATGAGATGACTGTGAACAAAGTGAGGGAAAGTGGTTCCAAGGGCATTAATGACAATATGTTTACTGTAACAAATGTCTTGAATGTAAACATTTGGCGTAGATTTTTATCACCTTGTGTATGTTTGAATTATGTTACATCACAATGTATTTTTTATCGTAGCTTTTTTGAAATTAAATCTTTAGAAAGAAACAAGAGCACTAATACTGAATAGTTTCAGTCCTGTTCATCTACTTCAGATTGGCTTACTGAGGTATGCACCAAACTTCAGACAATTAGGAAAACCTAAAGATTTTATTCCCAACCTTCCTTACAAATTAGCTTTAACATGTGAGCTACCTTCATTCAAGAGAAATCTGGAGGTGGGAAATGCCTTCTTGTTCATTTTCCTGACAAGCAAGTTAACCAAGCCTTACTTCGTAAGAGTCTCTACTCAATGGCCTTATGACTTGTGACATTCTGTTCAGTTCACACATAGATTATGGCTGGTATCTTATGCCTATGCAGCCAGCAGTTGTAGGAAAATCTCTTTGATGCTTAGAGAAAGCACTAAAATAGCAACCACTGCAGGTTCAGGGTTAGTCTGTGGGTGCCTGTGCAGAGAAGACTGATCCCTGACTGGCCAGAGCGTTTTCATTTATACTTATCATCCCTACTTAAACAATACGAGAGTAACAGTGGGAAATTTACTGCATCCATATGACTGGAATGTGATATACACAGAAGAACAACGATGTGTATTTGGTACCTGGACCTGAAGTATTTCTTGGGTTAAATAAAATACTCTAGAGAATACACCTGTGATGTGCAGTATAGAGAAAAATGTAGGATCCTGATCAATCACGAGGATGCCAAACTGTTTTAACACATTTCTTGTTATGTAAAGTAATGATGCATACAACAGACGCTATATGAACTAAAATAAGGGGCTGGAGATTTAGCTCAGTGTTTAGAGTGCTTGCCTCGCAAGCACAAAGCCCTGAGTTCCATCCCCAGCACCAAAAATAAATAAATAAATAAATAAACAAACAAGCAAACTAACTAAAATAAGCACACACAAAACACAAGGTGATGAGCAGTGTGTAGCAAGAAGAGGGAAATCACCAAAGAAAAATGAAAAAGAAGTGAGCTCTTATGAGGATTGAGCGTAGCATTCCTGGATGACATGAATGGAGACTTCCGTAAAGTCTAAAGCTAACAGTGAAGAAAGAACCAGGCCAGTCCTCCCTTCATCCCTCTTTCCGCCTCCTCCCTTCCTTCCTTCCTTCTTTCATTCATTTTCTTCTTCCCTTTTTCCCCTTCTTTCATTTTGATTTTCTTTTTCTTCATTTCCTTGTTGTTTCAAATGTCCCAGTTTAAGCATTAAAGATATTTATGTCAGAAATGTATATTTAGCTAGTGTGAAGGAAAACGAAATATTGTTTTTAATGCAGTTTTTCTGAAAGTAACTTAATGGAGAATTTATCATAAATGACATGAAATTTGATATAGTTTTCTTCTCTATGTAACTATATGTTTCGCATCCATAGATTTATTAATACTTAAACTTAATTTAGATTCTAAGTTAATTATATAAAATTTGAAGCTGGAGAAAAATAACCGGTAGGGTTAGCTGACCTTTGGAGAAAGTGCTAGTGTAGAGGCCGTCCTGACCCTCCAGTGTCTCCCGCACGGCAAAAGGAAGAGGCTCCTTCTGGGCCTTTCCGCGGTGGAGCTTCGGAGGCTCAGTTCAGAGCCCGCTCGACCAGCTCCCCACATCGTACGTGAAATCCCAGCACCGCGTGTGAAATTCTTGATGCACATAACCTCGAGAATTTATGGTCCATAACTAAAATTGGTGCTTTGAGCATGCTAATAAAAATATTGAATTGTCTTAAATTGATTGATATATTTTAGAAAAACAATTTATTTAGATACTAGACTTGAAAAATGGATACAGAATACAACTGAGAAAATGAAGCAGCTCTAGATACATTCCAGCTTTATGGAATTAATGCACATTATGTAGTGTATTAAGAAGTAAGTATTTATAATGTATAATTTATTAAATTAAAGAAGATATTTAGATTAAAAATCCACCAAAAGGTGCATAATATTGTTAACCATCAGACATGCAAATTAAAATCACGATATTTCTATACATCTATCAAAACGGTTCTAAAAATGTGAAAACAATAAATGTGGGTAAGAATGTAGATAAACATGAACAAACACTCATACCTGTCTGATGGAAATGTAAAGTGATGTAGCCACTGTGGAAAATAATTATGAAAACAAACAAACAAAAACTAACCCCCAACTAGACAGGCAACTAATGACATAGCAATTGCATCCTAAGTGTTTAATTCACATTCATGAAACATTTGTTCCTCCAAAAATATGTATATGGATGTGTACAGCAGCTCCAAATTTACAGTGAAAATTATCAGTCAGTGCGTGTGAGAGGTTTACCGCGTGGCACCGCCAGACCAGGGACCAAAGAGCACCGTTCTGTAAGCAACGGTTATTTCCCTAACATTTTATTTACTTTTTCATGGCTGAGGCACAATCCTGGACACCCCCGTCCTCAAAGAGAAGTTTAGTTTGGCTCACATTTTTAGTCTGTGACCAGAAATTCAGCACGTATATTGAAGATATTTGTCCCGCGGCTCCTGCGTGCCCTGGCTCCCAGGCAGAAAGGGCGGGAAGGGCGCGGTGGAAGGCTCAGCGGAGGAAAGCTGCCCGCGTCATCATCAGAACCTTCGGGAGGCAGAAAAGAGACGCCGGAGAAAGGTCACCCTCACGGTGACTCTGCTCTCCCGACCAGGCCCCACCTCGACAGCACACTCAGCTGCGGCCCGTCCCTGGATTCATCTCCTCGGGAGTACGGCGCCCCTGTGATTTGATCACCTTCCAAAACCCCATCAGGGAGAGTTTAGCTCTGAATGTAACACTTGGGAAACACACTTGGAAGCCGAAATGACAAACCGAAAGGAGATTAGCAGAATTTTATTTTTTTAATCAAATATCAAATGTGCAATAATATCTCCATTGAAACGTGATAATTAGGATATTGTTTATTCTAAAACGTATTACATGTTCCATTATAATCAAATATTTTATTATCCTACATGATACATTTATTTTAATTTATTTTGATCAGTTTTATTGAGACATTTTTTGCCTACTCATAATTTACTGATTTTTTTTTTAAAGAAGATTAGAGATATTGACAAAGGTATAGTATTTTGTTACCTGCCTAAATCAGGGTAAAGCGCTTTCTGTTTCTGCTATTTCTTAAATTCAGATGTATCTCATTTTAAAATAATTATAAATGTATTCTTTGAGCCTTTTTTTTAAACCCTTCACAGTAGTGAAGAACTGCAGTATATGACTGGTTTGTGTACGTGTGTGCAGGAAGTTACGTACTCTTCCAATAATATCTGTTAGTGTCCTGTCCTTAACCTGGTTACCTGGCACATACACCTGTTCTCAGCTACTTGGGAGGCTGAGGCAGGGAGATCTTGAGTTCAAGACCAGCCTGGGGAACAAAACAGACACAAATAAGTCCACAAAAAAGCAGAAGCAAAACTGAAATAATAAGAGATGTTAATAACATTTAAAACCAAATATAAAGATGTGAAATAAAGTATTCATTTCAATCAATTGGTAAACATCTAGAAAAATGATAAAAATGAAAAGAGATGACACAAAACTCAACAGCATCCATATCAATATCCTGTTTGTGATATTATATTATTATTTGAAAAATGTTACTTTTTTGAGAATTTGGACAAATTGCATTCTCTGTATTATTTATTATAAATCTGTGTGAATGGATAATTCCCATTTATATATATGGTATGGACTGGATGGTATAGTTAACTTTTAGGATTTGGCACCATGACTATATGATTGTCTTCATTATAAAGAAAAGTGGTTGAACAACTGAAAAATACAATACTTAGACTTAAGGAAACCAAAAGTGAGAAAAGAGAACAAAAGAGAGTATATTTAATAAACAACAGCAAAAACAAGCAAGTCAAGATCTGCAAACTGCACGATATTTAATCTGTTAAATTCTCTGTCCTCTGAAGCTGCCTACTTTCTGTCAACTTATTTTTATTATAAATACGAAGTTTCTAAGCAAAACAGACCACATGAAACAAATAAAAGGAAATGACACTTTTTTCATTAGAACAAATACAAAAATAGTGTAAAAGTATGCTTTGTTGTTTCCTAAAGTACTGGTTTTAAGAAATATTTAAAAGAAAATGTATTTAAAAAGTAGCAACCCAGATTCGAAATCCGATCTAAGATTTTTCTGAAAAGAAAAAGAATAATAATTTTTCATACATGAAAATAATATATATGGTAAATGTATAGTTTATTTATAACATTTGCAAGAAAATGAGAAGCTGATTTCATCCCTCTGGATTAAATATGAAAGTTATAGAGGTCAACTAGTGAGAACTTCTAGCAAAATGTTTGTAGGGGGACTCTGGGAAACCACATTAGTATATTTTAGGGGATAAAAAAATAAGAAGTGTGAGCGTCTTTTGAAGGAAAGCAACAAAAAAATGTTTGGAGATAATTGCTATTTATTCTCCAAACAAACTTAGAGGTTATTCAGAACTTTATGAATTCAGCCTGTGCGTCTTCTCCCGAGCATTCTTGAAGATTCGTGACTTAAAATTGTGTAAATCTAATTATGTTGTTATTTCCCAAGCCAATATAAATCAAACAGACAATTTAAACCTAAAATTGGTCCTAACTATGTAATTTCATGAGAATAATTTCAAACATATTTAAATTTTAAAATGTTTTTACATTTAAATATAAGAATAATGTTTGATCACTCACTGAATCCACTCAGCATCAAATTTTGCTCAAATTGAACTTTAATATGGAAAGAGAACCCCCTCATCTTTTCAGTGTAAGACTTGGCCGACAGAAGGCCTATTTTTTTTTTTCATAACCTTGAAAGTGCCACTACTACTTCAAAGAGTCCTTGTCAACAGTGATATACACAAAGTTAATTAAGCAGACTTTCAGGTTAAATAATTTTCCCAGGAAAAGCAACAACTAGAAATAGAATCCTTAAACAGAAAACAAAATATCTCATAAGTGTTTTCTTTAATGTACAATATCCTCTGCCACTTATCTCTTAGATAACAGAGTCAAAAATTAAATTCCAAGGGTCACTTACAACTCTTTGGAAAATTGTTTGCATTTTTCTTTTAGATTCACAGTTTATAGATCAATTTCACACATTTACTCATTTAACAGTTTTGATACCTACTATTTAGTGCATACTGTTTGATTCTAATCGAATGTATTGTAATGTATTTTTGCACAGATTTCTTATAAACTTCACTTGTTACTTCTTTATGTCCAATTTATATTTGACTAATTTGGTTATAGAATAGCTGACTGAGAGTGCATATATGTAATTCTGGAATCCAGCCCAGTGCATTCAAACTAGGTATCATAGCTCATATATTTAATATTTATTAAGTCTTAGGTACTTCTGAATGTACCATTTAGAATGTTAAAGATTAGAGGGCAAATATTAAATAAATATATGATTAAAACAGTGGGTCAATAAGTAATGAGAGAGAAAATTCAGCACTACTGAACATAAAATCATAACTAAAGTTGCAATTCAGAGTGGTGTGTCAGCATTCAAGTAGGAAAATTAAGTATGAATGCAAAATCTCAACTTCAGAATAAGAAATGTTTCACTCTTGTAGCAAAAAGTTATAGCCACAGAATTAGAAGTGGGGCAGGAAATGTTTCCCAGATGTTTTAGTAAGGATAAATTATAATGCTTTTACTGCTTCATTAGGAAGTATACATGTTCTATCCTGAAGAATTTTTAAGATCTTAAAGAAAACAAGCATACTGATAAACTTCGGGTTTTAAATAAAAATCACTTTGACTTTCCTCTGAGAATAGAAGGTATTTTCACACTGGGAAGGCTAAGAGAATGGAGAACGGAGGTTGATTATTGTAGTACTCTAGGTTAATAATTCTATTTGTGCCTAAATTTTTGCTGTGTTAGATGTTCCTGTATGATCTCCAAGAAGGGAAAAAGATCCTCTTGTGTAATTTAATAAGCACATCTAGAATAAAAACTTCATTTTAGAGACTTTGTATAGCAATTAGAAGCATGAGAATGGAAGATGTGATTCTAGGAACACATGTAAAATGAGAAGAGAAAACAGCAAAGTAAAAGAACTTCGTGAACCCGAATATTTTAGGGCCGTGCATCAGTCTCACTGTACGTTATTGACCAACTTTGCTGAGTCAGTGGGGTGGAACACTTCCACACAGAGAATTCTATGAAGTCAGTTTGTAATTTACAGATGAGGAGGGATTGACAGGAACAGAAAGCTGGAATTTGCTGTGATCTAGGTCCCCGAGGCTCAAGAAAGCTGTGTGGAGGAGACAAGGTCTCACGTTTGCATCCGCATTGTACCAGCGCTGGAGGACCCTGGAAAGCACCCAGCCTAGGTATCATGATTCAGGGAAAAGAGAATCCTTGGGTTAAATTGGAGAAGGACATCCTGTTGCTGCGAGTGGACTGTGACATTGCCCAGGCTGTTCAAGCTAGCAGTTTTCTATCTCAAGATGCTGCATTCTCAATATACGCTACAGATATTCTTGAGAACTACATGTGAGAGAGGGGCAAAGGGAGAAAACCGTTTCATCTTAGACTTACCTGAAGGCAGGGGATTTGTAGAATAGTATCTTCAACTCAATACTATAAGAAATTTTAAAATATTGAAATAAACAAGTGACAACACTACAACTACTAATTGAAAGAAATTCTGGTTCATTTTACGCATCAAGCACAAATCTAAGTGCTTTTACATGGTCAACTCAATCTGTAGATTTAACCATTTCTTTTGTTTTTTTGTCCTCTTATTTGCTCCACAGAGGAGGCAAGTACTCTAAGTATTATTGTTTCCTGAATTTCCAATGAGAAAATTGTTGTAAAAAAAAAAAAAAAAAAGGCCTGTAATAGCCTGGAATTGATACAACTTGGATCCGTACCAAGTTAATCTGACTTCAGAGATAATGTTCTTTCATTTTATGGGAAATGTTTAAAACAGAGTATGATACAAATAAATGCAAGAAACGGCTCTGCAGAGATGAAAGGATAGATGTTCATCATTGCAGACAGGGTAGTTAGAACAGCTATTGCAATGTTACCATTTGAGTTAGCACGATGGTGCCTTTGGTGACCTAAGAAAGGACAATCAATTGAAGTTCAGGGATTAGTTTAAGAATACGTGAGAATGAGGGAAGTTGTGTGTTGGTGGCCTTTACTAAAGAGTTGAGTAACCTTCAAGGATGATAAATGGACTTTGAAATTGGAAAGTTTGATATTGGATGAATAAGTGACATAATTAATATATTTAGATTTTTGAAGAGTTCAGAAAGGATAATATTGAAACAAAGTCAGTAGAAGTGACAAAAAGAGAAAGAAGCATATATACATTGCTCATTAAGATGTGCCTAGGTGCTGATCTTCACAATGAATCACAGACATACACACTTGACATTTCAAACAAAGAAATACACAACACTTTAAATAAACTATCACTGGACTAGCGATAGACTGTAATGTGAGTGTCTGTTTTTCAATTTTTAATTTTTTATTAGTATGTTTTTGCAGTACGTAATGGTTACATTTCTCATGGGGTGTTGGTACATGTACATAACACATCTTAATTCTTTTTCATCTCCTTCTTCCCCATTTCCTCCATTTATTGGTTCCTTTCCTTTTTGCAAAAAATCTATCTCCCCATTTATTATTACCTTGTGTTTTGCTCTTTACTTATATTTGGGGTTTCTATATAAAAGAAACTATATGATATTTAAGCTCATGTGTCTGTTTTTTTATTTATTTCACTTCATACTATGGTCTCAAATTCATCCATTTTCCTACAAATGGCTCAAGTTTATCTTTCTTTACAGCGGAGTAGCACATTATTGTGTATAATACCACACTTTCTTCATCCATTCATTTGTTAATGAAGATACATTCTGCTACTGATATTGAACTATTTTAATTGTGTTGCTATAAATATGGGTATACATATATCACTGTAATATGAGGCATGTCTTACATGGTGCTATAATGAGCTTGCCTAGTTAGAAATACTACATTTTCTATTCTGTTTTAATGAGTGGAACTATACTCCACACTGAATTGTATCCATTTGTCCAAGAAACTTGCTTATGTCAAGGAAAAATTAATAGCTGTGTAAAGAAGACAGAGTTAAATATCAAATATATTACCCAGAAGAATATCATACAAAATAAGCTTATAAATAAAAAGTTTAATAAAAGTATAATAAAATAAACTTTATTACAAAGCACTTTAACTAATTTTAGTAAAATCATGTTGAGAACACATACTGTACTTTAATGATAAACAACTTACATAAATCTTAGTCTTTTGATTTATAACTAGATGTATTTAGAAGATAATTTAGGTGTCTAAGTGAGAAATTTACACAAATTTTAAATATTATTTGATATCAAATAACAAGGGTAAGAAAATTGATGCTGGAATGATGTAAGAGAATAATCGAAAATACAATGAATGTTTAAATTTAAAATTATTACAGTAAAAACACTCTTTGAAAACTATTATTAAAAACACTCTATTAAACGTACTATTTAAAAACACTCCTTTTCAATAATATCTTGTACTTTAGCTAAATTCTTAAAAATTAACATTTCATTAAGCCTTAGAAAATACGACACATAAATATAAACATCTAAGATCTTACTGAATGACAGAAAAAAATTATTGGACTATTGAAAGCAATCTATCAATACATCAGCATGAGATGATCACAAAAATAACTTGTACAAGATTTTTTTTTATATCAAATATCTTCACAGTTACAAAATTAGCTAAATGATAGAAATAATGTTAGGCTAATATACACACTGTGCTGATTAGTCAAGTGAAAGTCCTACATATATGTTCTTTTGAAAAAATCTGTTATTACATCTATTCATATTTGATCATTAATTTATAATCACATCCCTAAGCCCTGTAGCTGAAAATTCAGCCTACTTCAAAAGTGTTATAGTTTATGAAATTTTGATTAATACTAAAAAGACATTTGTGTCTTTATTCGGAATGTGATTTATCTTTCAAGGATTTTACATTTGAAAACAGGGCACCATCTATGAAGAGGTAAGGTTTCACCTCAGGAAGTAAACACACACACACACACACACACACACACACACACACACATTTATATAATATATATATAATATATATAAAATATATATATAACATATATAACCTATGTTTACATGTATATGTATGTTTTCAATGTTTTACCAATAACAATAAATAGTAAATGTAGGAAACACAAGAATATTATGAAAATTACAAGAATGAATATTGTATTTCTAGTGATAGCTTTATTTTTATCATAAATATATTAGTTTATGTTCTTTTAGGCATGATGAGATCTTATGGAGCAGCAGATAAACTTAAGAGTACATCTTTTGAAGGAAAATATTCACTAGTCACTGTCTTTATGCTTGAATACATATAAAAGGAAAGACATTGCTGAACAGAAACAAAACAAAGGAATAAAACCCTGAGTCTAATCTGCAAACTGTTTTTCTCTACACAGAGATCATCAAAGTTATTGATGATAGCTTCCATTTGAAATAATTCTTGAAAACCTTCTGAAAGAAGCAGTAGAGCACTCTTCTTAGATTGAAAAATTTTACTTTCAACTAGCTTATCCATATTCCTCAAGAAATTATATTATGAGCTTTGTGATCATTTGTGGTTGGAAAAGATGTGTGCTAGCAAGGCAATGTGGTGTTGAGACACAGATAAATAAAGGATAAATAAGTAATTGAAGAGTTTTGGACAGCTGGGTGTCTTTAGCAATTGCAGCAAAGGAAGTCGCATTGTGAGGCTGTGAAGAAGGAAAACATCTTGTTCTTCTAAGCTGACAGGATAATGGAGAGGATGCAATAAGATAATACGTATATTATCATGAGTGCTTTCCTGTGACACAGGATTCACTCAGCTGGAATTTATTATTTATATTATTTATGTGGATTATTGGTAAGTGCCTTCTATTACCAACAATTTAGAAAAATTGAAGCTAGTCTAAGAAGATAAAAAAGCTGTCATACATATCATTTTTAAAAACTTTGAGTATTACTGAGTATTCAGCTTTCAGTTACTCTTTCTCTGCACATCTTCGTTCTTTCACAAAATCAAAAAATAGAAAAGAAAATTTAAAGCACATATCCTTCAGTTGTATTGCAATTTTGTAATTCTCATCCTGCAATATCTTTAACATGGTACCATTGAGGGGGAATGCTCTTGATTAGCCACGTTCCGGTATTTGAAATACTCAATTTTTACTTCAAAAATTATATCATAAATGCATTTTCTAATGCACTTATAGTGATATACTTGTTCATCATTTTGTATCATTCTGATAAATTCTATCATTAAATAACACTTTATTTTATTTCAAATATCAAAAGTCATATGAAGAGCAACTTTGAGACTTGGAGATCTGTTTATATTTGGGTAAATGAGATAACTTGCAAAATGTATTTATATGCTTTATAGTGCAGGCAAATTTGGTTTTCCTATTCACATGTGTGAGTGTGCACACATTCTTTCACGTATATTTTTACTTCCGAAAGTGCTCAAATATTCTTTTCACATATATTCTCTAACATAATGAGAATATGTACACATTATATATCCGCTAATATACATTAACTTCTATAGGCAGGAGTTTTCCTATTTATGAAAGGGTGCGTTTTGATAAGCACATTGCAAACTGAAACTGCATTTTATATACTTAAGTTGCAGACATTACGTCTTGGAAAAACAGTGCGTGATAGGTTATGAGCTGCCCAGTATTGCAGGAAGAGAATTCAAAACTGAAGGTGGAGGTTTTACAAACTGTATACTGCTTTTCCAGCATCAAAATGTAAAAATAAAAATGTCAAAATATAGATACGACTACCCATTTGTGATGGGTTTTCTTTTTACTGTGGCAAATGGAAGTTTTTAATATATTTTGATTTGAATATATTATAAGAGGTATATGCTAGCACTGTCTTTTCTTTATAGATTAAATTATGTTCTTTCAGCATTATTATCACAAATGATTTATTAATTTGATTATAGTCAAATTAATTTTTTGCGATCCTTCAGTGATTTTTACATTCAAGATAATTTTGTCAGCCAGGTATGGTGGCTAACTCTTGTAATCCCAACACTAAGGGAGCCTAAGAGTATGGTACGTTCAAGTCGTGCTTGGGCAACTTGGTGAGATCCTCTCTCAAGATAAAAATTAAGGGGTTGGGAATTTAGCTCAGTTGCAGAGCACTTGCCTGGCAAGTGCAAGGCCCTGAGTTTGATCTCCAGCACCCCCCTCAAAAAAGATAAAAATTAAATGGAGCTGGGGTCATAGATCAATGGTAAAGCATTTCTAGATTTGATTCCCAGTACTGTGAAATACTGTTACTACTACTAATAAAGAATTTCTAGAGATGAATTCTATGATATGAGTCTCTGTATACTCTGAGGCTATGGAAATCATATGTTTTATCAGAACTTTATAGTTTTACCCTTCACATGTAGTTCTGCAATCATCCTGCACTTATTTTGTACATTGTGACAGGTGGAGAGTTCACATAAATGAAGGAATCAATTAACGGGTTTCGTTTATTTCCATGTCCTTCCTACTACTATGCATGGAGGAGCATATGTAGCTTCTGTTTTGAGTATAAAAACTAGAAAAAGTCATTCTTACTTTAACAATTAAAAATAAAACCTCAAGATATTCTGAAAAATCTTGAATATACTACAGAGTTCAGACCAAAAAGCAACAAATTCAATTATCTTGAAATCTAAGAAAACCTGTCTTTAAGGGTAGATAGGAACACGAGCAGTCTCTTAGTTGAAGCAAAGCACAAAAGTATGGAACAATCACAAAAGCAGCAAAAACATTTACTGAATTGTTAAAAGCCATGTAGACATGTAGAGTACAGAGTATAAATGTGTCAGAGAAGTTGGCAAAACGTTTGTTTATGCAGCTATGGTGGACAAGGCCTGTAATTGCAGCAACTTGGGAGGCTGAAGCAGGAGGATGGACAGAAGTTGGCAGCCAGCCTGGGCTCCATAGTGAGACCTTGTCTCAAAAAGCGAACAAACAAACGAAGATCGGTTTGCTCTGGTTTACAGATCCTACTTACCCACAAACATCAAGGGATCATGGAAAAGACTAGGGAGATTGACAGATGGTTGTGCAACGTTTCTGGTGGTAATGCAAGAGAGATGGGAGAGAGAAAGAGAGAGAGAGAGAGAGATAAACTGTTTCTCAGTGGAAGATACAAAGTATTAGTCTTATCTCACAGAAATGAAAGCCTGGAGTCCCTGGGGGAGAACAGCAAATACTGTTCGTCACCTGCAGGACACACATATGTCCTTTAACTTACATATAGATCATTGCATTGAATAAAATCCTTTCACAAAATCCTATAAAAAGTTTAGATATTAAAATTTCAAGAGATAATTCAAGAACATCTTCTGAAACCAAGCTTTCACCTCCTCACATAAACTAAGTACAGCCGCTTCGGAACTAATCAGGGTATTACACAGCATGATATTTTAGAGTGAAAATATTCAATTATACTAAGCAAAAGAGAACTCAGCCCTTCTCCTAAGGACATCTGGTTTGCTATTGTCATAGTGCCAGAAACATCGCTTCTCAGTAAATAAATTAATGGACCTATTGGAAAGATTTATTTTTATATTGTTTTCTTGAGTAATGAGGAAGAGCTCTAAGGCACAGAAATTCTGTTTATACACTAATCATTTAATGTTCTTAATTACATCAAGTATAAGGAATACTCAATTGCACTTAATTTGACTATTTCTGTTGTAAAACAATATCAAGTGCATCCATTAAGATGTCTTTGGTTTCACATAACGATATGAAAGCAAACATGACGATATCTCATTATAGAACACAAGCAATATCAGTTTCTTGTGTTAATGCTCCTGTGTTAGCTAAACGATGCCTTTGGCTTCACCTTGGTGTTGTCACTCTGACTCCTGTAGGAGCATCACATCCTCATCCGTCTTTAACCAAAAATAATAAAATGTTCTCTTCTATACTGTGTGGGCTAACTTTCCCGAAAACCCCAGTCGACTAATTCTTAGGTATTTTGGATAGATCGGTGATATACATTGCTGCCTTACTAATCTGGATCTACCAACCGTCCAACACATAAATAAAGTGGTGTGTCTCTTAGTAAGGTAGGAGAAGGAGGGTAATTGTTTTGTTGGCAGCCATGTGAGACTATAGTGAACAGTGACTTGCATGGTTAAATATCAGTTAACACACTACCTATTTTAACTATCAAATTACATAGCATAATATATGCTGAAGTGATTAAGCATTGACTAATATAATATAAAGAACTTCTTTCCATCTTTTGATAAATGAATGTATTGTTAGCATAAAGGCCAAACCGTGCAATTAGCCAAGAGTCAAAGCCAGTCTCGGATTGGGAGGAAAACTGGCAGGTAGAAAATAAATGTTCATGTGGCTTGAAGATAGAAAATAACCCAGTAATTCATGGGAAAAGTTTCTTTTTCTATACACGGCATTGTCTAAACACATTATGGTTGGAATTTTAAGTATGAAATGTACATAAAATTGATAAGGTTTTAAAAAATTTCTTCTATTTCCTTGCTTCAATATTCTAGGAATTATATTTTGGTTAAGATGTATTTTAAATTACAGTAAGAGTGTATCACTTAGACCAAAAATCTCTACTTCATTAATAGGTATGTCCAGGGACAATAATCAATAATGTTATCATAATTAGACATCAGTATTTATATCATAATAATTATGATGGAAATTATATTAATAAACCAACATTCATATTTCTTCATAGTAGTATTTCTACTTTAGTGTGACAATAAAATATTACTATTATTTATATTAATTTTAGATATTTTTAATTGATTTACACATGTGTACAAGAAGAGGTAGATACTAGATAAATGCTTGCTAGTCAAAATTATTATGCAAGTAAATGATGACAAATAGAATAATCAAAACATATCTGAAAAATCATAATTCTTCAGCAAAAGGAGAGAACAATACAGTATGAAGTTAGGGAGAAAATTCATTGTGTTGAAATGATTAAATATTGGAAAGGTATAGGCTCTAAAGGAGAATATGTCTCACATGGGGCAATGAAAATAAACAAGAAAATCACATAAAGTAGAAGACCTGGGTGTGAGGAAATTCTCTGACAAGAAAAAGTTCTGTAAATAAATAAGCAGTTACAAGTGGAGTTCTGGGATCACTATTTGATTTATGTAAGGTATAGTTTTACATCTAAAATAAATGACCATGGAGAACAGAAGAAAAATTATATTAAGTGAGAAAGAGTTGAAGGATTGCTATTCTAGATTTAAAGGAAAGAATAACTTTCTAATATTTGAATTACTATCACAAGGAAGAAAGCCAGTCGGGAAGTTTTCCTCCTTGTCTATAGGGGGATGCGTAACAGTTCCAGCGGCAACAGGGACAATACTCTCCACTGTTTAAAGGCAACAGATGGTTGGTGGGTTCTCAGAAAAATGTACTAAGCCTGCTACCACTCATGAGTCACTGGCCCAAGCACCCAGACTAGTGGAAAGTGCGAGCCAGAACATCAGCTTCTGTGAGAACCTCGGTAGTGTTTCTGGGTTTTCTGAAATTCACAACCAGAACTTTCATTGCAGTAGACAGTGAATCTACTATTCAAAAGACTCAAATTTTATTTAAAAAGTTCTTGAAAAATACGGATATAGTCTACCACTTGTCGCCATTACCTTGAACTGTCTATTCTGTCAATGGCCACCTTTCCCAATTTCAAAACAAAATATTCTGGCTTGTTCCAGTTTCACATTTTACTGTGAAGCCCTATAAATGGATTGTGTTTTTTTCAGAAACACAGATCCTAACATTTGATCCTTATATATAGATTCTGAACTTGATCAGTCTGATAAATTTTATATTGTTTATCATTTTGATTAATTTAGAAACTTTATATATGCACTTTAGAATCTGTCATTTTTTATAAAAATCAAGTCAAATATTTCATTTTTTATTTCATTTAGCCTATATTTTTGG
Organism: Hystrix cristata; assembly: GCA_004026905.1. NCBI lineage: Eukaryota > Metazoa > Chordata > Mammalia > Rodentia > Hystricidae > Hystrix > Hystrix cristata. The sequence goes on from PVJO010002607.1 coordinate 96,777, forward strand.
AAGTAATGAACAGCTTGTCCATGTTGAATATAACAATATATATGCAGTACCTATTTTCATATTTTTTAATTCATTTGTAAATTTACTTTATTTTCATGATTACTTTATAAGCAGCAATGTTGCTGATTTAACTGTAATTGTAATTGTTTGTAGATCATTCAGACCTTTGATACGTACAATCATGCTTTGTGTAATAGTTTTCTTTCATTTTTCCAAATACTTAATTTTATTTTCCTTAACATTATTATGAAAAGACACCAATTATAACTGTTGAACATAAGTAATTAAAAAATAATTCTCAATTCATTTTTGAAAAATAATTCTCAATAATTTATAATTTTATGGCCAAGAATTGCTGTTTGACTACTAAGTATAACATGTGTGGGTAATTCAGAGTAATTTTATCAGGTGGGGTAGATTTATTTTTATTCCTTTTTATTGTCTGATTTTATCCTCACTGGGTGTCATACTATGTCAAATTCTGCTTGGACTTACTGATTTTCGTCTATATGATGAATTGCATTGCATGATTTCAACTATTAAATGAATTATTATTTTTAAATATCACCCCTTTAAATTGGAATACTATATATACTTTATATGTTTTTCTACTTAACGCCAAAATAATCTTAATGTTTTTGTTCATTTTTTTTGCTTAGAGACTCATAAAGGATAGGGTCTGTAGTTTTATTTTCTTGAAATATTCTTTTCCGTTTTGTTAAATCAGTTATGCTTCTATAACTAATTGGTTATTCCCTCTTCCTTTGCTAAAGAGACCACTCTAGTAATATTTATACTATATATGTTTGATGGAATATATCAGTGAAACCATTCAGATTTGCAGTCTCCTCTGTGGAAAGGTTGCAACATGTTTCACTAAAAAGAAAAAGAGCAGTTATCAGAGAATTCTAGGAATATGTTGAATAAAGCAGAGCCATGATTCCGGCCTTTCACACAGCAACAGTTGCACTAACAGAGTCTCTGATGTGATAATTTTGAACTCCGAAGTATATGAAATGAATTGCAACATTCAAAGGAAAGCATAGAAGGTGATTTGAAGTTAATTTCAGTCACTTTCATCTCTAAGCTAAACGACTATCTATCAACCCACAGGAGGGCTGTGACAGGCAACAGTGTGAGCATCCCCAGGGAACCACTCAGCAACTTGCTGCGGCCATCATTGTCCCTTATGTATTGGGGACCTGTGTTCTTTTTGCTCACTGTTGTTTATGGTCACAGAAGTCCAGAAATAAAAATGGCAGCAGTCATTGATGGACCTCCCTCTACTGATGCTAACTTCTCCCCACATGGCTGAAGGAACATACAGAAGACTTAAAGTGCTGCTGCCTTTTCTCTGTTTTTATTTCTCACTTTTCTCCATTTGGACACACACACATTAAGATAAAGATATTCCAAGGAAACTGTATATATGAGGGAGATTAGAAAGTTATGCATTCTCAGGGAAAAGCACAGACTCAGAAAAGACATTAAGTTTACTCTTCACTCTGATGAAAAATTCAGTGCAATTTTTGTACTGGGCTACACTCTCCACCCTCTTTTTGGGGCGAGGGGGCAAACTAGTGATCCTCCCACCTCAGGCTCCAGGAGTATTGGGTAATGGTACTTATTTTAAATCCCTGTCTGATCGTTCCAACATTTGGACTTTTTCTGGGTTGGAATATTGCTCAGGTCTGGATATGTGTGGTGGACTCATTTTGAGCACCTTGAGCAGAAATGCCCAGCTGAATTGAATTGGTGTGGTTCTGGGCGTAGAGGAGCCACCTGAAGGTTGTTGCCGACACAGTATAAAGGAGAACGGGAGCAGAAGATGGCGGCCTGCTGTTTCCCAGGAGCAGCTCTGTTGTGGCTGATTCTGCAGAAGAGCACTCAGCTGTTCTCGTCGCAGAAGGAGCTTGGGGCCTTGCTGTTGTCCAGGATGGCTGCTGTTCGCTTCAGGGGAGCTCTGGTCTTCATCTGCACTGTGAGTGTTGTACCCTGATTCCAATATAGATTTCTTCAGACTTTTAGTGCAGACGTGGACGTATATGAGAGACTGCTGTGGGTTCCTTGATTGAATCTTTCAGGTCTCCAGTGCATAGATAGATGCTCTGCACTCTTCTTGCATTTGGCTTGTGTGTGCAAATGTTGTAACTTGTATTTGTCCTGTATTAAATCTGCTCTCTTGCAAACCACTGACTTTAGAAAAGTAACTAAAACAAAAACTGGTACCAGAATTGGGGTTCAAATCCACATGGATATGAATCTATTTGCAAGCAAGGGAATTTAGCAGCTTCTCTCTACCCTTTATATTTTATCTAGGCTGCTGGATTAGGGCGGCGCCAAACGAATCAGTGGATCGATTTAGTAATACACACCCTTAATTCCAGGCTACACACTCTAGATTCAGTCTCTGCTGCAAAAGCCCCACATATGGCCCCATAATGCTTCAGGGGGACATCTAGGCACAAACCATAACAATATGGTTTAATGTGTCCCATCGTGCTATGTGACTAGAGGCCTGGACTCCAAGATAGTGACATTGGGAAGTGCTGGAAGTATTCAGAGGTAGGTCCTAGTTGGTACATGCTACAGAAATGGATGAAGATATTTCTGTTGTATACTGAGGTACCCCTAGGGACAGGTTGTTTTGTAGGGTTCTGTCTGCTTTCTTTCTACTTCCCGGCTTCTGATGTGACTGCTTGCTCCAACCTGCATGCCTTCCATCACCCACATCTCTTCACTGGAGCCTGCACTATGCTGTTTGGTTGTTCGGCTCCCCAAACCATGAGCTAAATAAACTTCTTCCTTGTATAAATGTAATTGTCTAAAGCATTTTGCTACGGTGACAAAAGCAGAATAAAACCAGTATATTGGGAAATAATCATATTACCTATTTTGTTTTATAATTTACTTTTGAACAACCAAACCAAAAATATATTAGAAATAGGTAATTTTCGCAACCAGAAGGATAGGTGTGCGCAGATTGTTCCCTCAGGTCACCACTGTGTAAGCTCAATTGAATCCTGACTTTACAAAGATGAATCTGGGGTTTGCTGTTACTGTGGTTCCATTCAAGTCAACAAAGTCTTCAAATACTTTTTAAAATCGGGTGAATTTTTTAGAATGAGGCTTTTGTTCAAAGGGGTCTTGGTTACTTTCTTGCTGCGGAGACACAACACCTAACGTTCGCAAATTAAAGGACAAGAGGTTTATTTTGGCTCACAGCTTGTAGAGGATTCTGTCCATAGTCAGCTGGCTCCAAGGGAGGGCAGCATGGCAGGGGAGAAGTAGCTCATGGCATGACAGCAGGAAGCAAAGACAGAGCTCAAGGGAGGAGGAAAGGCGATGGACCCTCCCAGGGTATCCCCGCAGTGACTCGCCTTGTCTGCGCTTTGCAGACCATTTCTCTGTAAACTCATCAGTGTTGAGTATCACCCCCCATAATCCATCCTATCACCTCCTAAAAGCCACACCTACGAGCCCATGAGGCTTTGAGGGGGCGGTATCTACATGTAACCATAATAGAAGGAATTAGGATCTTTCTGAACCTCTGAAGACTAATTCTGCCAGGCCATTGGACTTTGGAGCACTTTGCAACCTGTTCCACGTCATGAGCATTTGCAAGATCAGGAAGCTGCTGCCACACACTCCGTGAGGGCCTGGAGAACCTGGAAAGTTTTCTTATCTCCTCCTTTCCGCCTGTGCCTTGGTGGCTGACAACTGTGCTAAAATATCTCTATAATCTCTTATTTAGGTCTGTGGCATAAAAATAGCTCTTGTTACACTTAGAACAGTATTTACTTTTATCACAAGAAATAAAGCAATGTAAGGGAGTGTAAAATTTGCTATGCATTTAGAAAGATTAAAATACATAAATATATAGGTTGATTTAAAACCTAAATTGGAATTCTTTTACTCATATGGTAATTGTTCCAGTTGTAATTGGCTGGAATATGATCTATTTGTGACTTAGAATTTGTCCCCAGGAGTCACCTTGTTTCTTTTCTTCTTGTTGTTGTTGTTTCTTGGGTTTTTTTTTCTTTTTTTTACACTGCAAGGCATGAGACACATATTTAATGCAAATTTCTCCATCAGAGAAACTGAAATTATGGTAATGCTAAAACACTGTAGGCTTCTTGATGAGAAAGTAGATATTTGCTCTAAAACAATTTTGACTCGTAATTTTTAAACTATTTGAAATTTTCTCTGCATATTTTGATTCCTAAAATTTTGGTTTATACCTGTAAATTTACAAATATGGAAAATTATTTCTACTAATATATCTCTTTCAAAAAGCAGTATATATCTAATCACAGAGTATTAAAATTACATATGGTAATATAAATGATAATATTTTACATTGGTAAGTTTATGATAATTTTTCATCGTGAATGAACACATCATATGCACATGTTTACCACAAACGAGGTAAAATTTTATGTGTCTAAAACAAGCTTTAGGGCTGGGGATTTAGCTCAGTGGTTAGAATGCTCGCCTAGCAAGTGCAAGGACCTGAATGTGATCTCCAATACCCACCCCCAAAAAGGTAAATAAATAAAAAAATTTTAAAAAGCTTTATTTTACTATTGTCATAAAAGCATTAATAATTCTAATAGTGTCATTAAGCAAGATGAAAGATTTTATCATTTAGAACTGTATTGTTGAATTATAATTTTCAATACTGATGTGCACAAATTAGCAGAAAAGCTAAACACTACTCTTGGCTTGCAGAATCAGAATTAAGAGCAGAACTGAAAGATTAGAAGTATTAGAAAAATGGTTCCAGCTAATTTCCCCCTTATTAGAGTATTTTATCACAGGCAACTGTGCAAATCAAACTTACTGGTCTGAATGTATGAAAAAATTGACAGTCCTAATAAACATAATCATGAACTCAATAATTTAGATATTTTGAATTAAAAGTAACCTTACATTGTTAACTTCTGTAATTCTCCATGTCCTCAGGCTCTTTATTGATAAGAACTCCACCAAAGGTAGATGTAGATGAGTTTTGAGCCTCTTTTTCAAAACATTATTACTGAAATACTTCACATATAAGAAACAAGAATTTAAATTCTCTGGAGCTTGAAGCTTTTTTTGTGTTGAATTGAGAAATGTAAAAAATAAAAGTAAATATTTACATGGACCTAGAAAATTTGAACACATTTTAATTACAATAATATCTTTATTATGTTGAAGTACATTCTTTCATTACTAATTTGTTAAGCCTCTGTAACATACATGATTGATGCTTATGATCAATTAATCTTTGATACGGACGTAAACAACACAATGAGGAAAGAAAGGTCATTTCAGTAAATTATATAGGAAAAAAATGTATATCCACTTGTAAAAGCATGAAACTGGATCCTTGTCTTGTCACATGTGAAAAAAAATTAACTGAAAGAAGTGATAACAAAAACCTTTTAGAAGAAGACATAGAGAAAAATAGTCCTTGTTATTAGTTCTGGAAATTATTTTGGGGAGGCTTTGATAACACATGTCATGTTAAAAAATAAGTAAACTACATAAATGGGACTATTCAAACTAAAACATGTCAGTATTCCAAAAGAAATAAGCCAAATACATACAGACAATGCTGTATATACTCATTTATATCTGGAATTTTAAAATATCAAATTTATAGAGGCAGAGACTAAAACAATAGTTGCCAGCAGCTAAAGATTGGGAAAAATAGGGAGATGTTGGTAACAGCATACAAATTCTGGGAATCTAATGCACAGCATGAATAGGGATAAATTTGTTAACGTGTTTGATCATGGTAACATTTGCTTAATGTATGTGCATAGGACATGATATTCAGCATCTTGAATATATACATTCTTTGTCAAATTAAGTGTTTTAAACTTTAAAATTTAGTCACTTCCCTTGTTGCTGGGACAAAATAATTGACACCCACAATTTAAAGGAGGGGAGGTTGATTTCGGGTCATGTTTCAGAAGTGTCACTCCTTGTATGGTCAGCAGTATAGTGGAAGATCCTAGGGGAGGAAAGACATTCACATTATAGTGAATAGGAAACAAGGAGAAAAGGGGAGCCAGGGACAGAGATACTCCCTTTCAGGTCATTCCCCAAGTTCACCTGTCTCTTCCATCCATACTCCAACTCTTAACAGGAAGTTAGCTCTACTACCCCCAATATTCCAATCATCTTCCAGTAGCTTCACCTATAAGCTCATAAGGCCCTTGGTGGACACCTAGATATAAAATGTAACATTCTAACCTTGGCTTCTCAAAGGCTCAAAATGAGTTTAATCCATCAGAAGAAGCTCCAAAGTCTTAACAGTTCCTGCATTGCTGAAAAGTCTAAGTCCAAAGTCTCCACTGAGTCACAGAGTCTCAAGGCAAACTCTTAGCTGTGAGCCTTTGTGAAAATTCATAATGAAAGTTAAACATTTGTAGGACCCAATGTAACAGGGTAAATATTTCCAAATATAAGAATTCAATGGTACAAAAGTAAGACCAAGTTATAGCAGGGAGAACACTAAATCCTCTAGCTTCATCTCCAGCACCCAGGTAAGAATATGATCTCTTGGGTGGCACCATCAGTATACACATACTAGTTTACAGCTCTCATAGCCTCTTTCATGGGGTGCCTTGGCTTACTTCCTGCCACTATCCTCCGACATTCCATGTTCCTGTCTTCCACAATTGTCACTCCAGTTTTGGCTACACTCTCATATCCACTGCCTTCTCAGGAGCACACTGCCTGGCTTCTTAGTCTTCTTCTAAAATCAGGGTGGAAGTCTCTCTGACCCCAAAATTCTGTGCTCTGAATGTTTCTAAAACAAACACGATGTGGATGATGGTATGGTCTCTTGCCAGCTCAAGAAGAAGCTAGGTCTCCTTGGATCATAGCTGCAGAGGGTTATATGTGTCTTTATGGATGAAATCTGGGAAACATTTTTATCTTCAGCCCAGTATGAATAAAGCCAACTCTTTTATTTTTGCTATGTGCAGCTTGAGAAAGATAGGGTTATGCTGATTCCTGTGGTGCCAGAAAGGCATATTTTCTATTGTCCTGATACAAATTACTCGACTTCTTTTTAATGCTAAACTTTTTTGCAACCAAGTTGCTCCAAATTTTTAGGCCCTTTCTTTCTACCAAAACTGAAGACATTATTTATTATATTTTTAAGTGTGTGTGTGTGTTTATGCTTTACATTGCCTATTTGTGTCAAAAGTGTATAAGGCTCACTTTGTTGGACTTACAAACAAATCCAAGTTACAAATGTTCTCCTGGAATGGAAGTCATTTGTAAGTCAGGGACTTACTGTACTTGGACAAAGAGTAAAACAGTAAACTTCACAGAAGCAGAGAATGGGCTAAAGGAAGGGATGAATATGGAACTGATATTTAATAAGTACAAAAGTTTATTTATACAAGGTAAGAAATATCTAGAGATCTGTTCTATAACAAAATTCTATAGTGAACAATTAAATATTGTACACTTTAAAATTTATTAAAAAGATCTCATGTTAATTATTCTTAGCACACAAAATTTACAAGCGAACTGAAGGAAATTTTATGTGATACATATTTTCTGTACTCTGTGGCAAAGGAATTATAGATTCATATTTAGGTCTAAATTAGTTAAATGCACATATCATATATATATATAAGTTCTGCATATCAGTTATAGCCCTGTAAAGCTTCAAAGTAGAAATTAAGTAGAGCAAAAAAAAAAAAAAAGATAAAAAAATTAAGTATGGCAAAAACCAATCTTGCATAATTCTAATAATCAATGTATTTCTTAACCAGTATCTGATGTCATTCCTCTTTATTAGTCCTATCATACTTTTTTTGGTTTTATTGTTTGAACATCTTAGATGAAAATTATGTATTTTCAGTATCTTATTCAACAAAAATAAAAGCCTAATCTTTTTCTGCCACATAATTAATTAATATTTAAATTATTGATACTTTCATGGTGTTTTGCTTTCAATTTGTAACTCATTGTTAGTAATGTCCCATAACTATTTACGATTGCTCTGAATTTGAGAAGAAGCACTTTTTTATTTCATTTTTTAAGAAACACTTTTATATTTGTATATTATGCTTGTTTCTTTTATGTTATAGAATTAGCGACTCAGAACAGAAAGTTGTATTTCTGAAAGCCACTCCAACTGGTCTAAGTGGCAGTTATTTAAGTATACACAGAAATGACAAAATATGACACAAATATTTATTTAACTTTATGACGACCTTAAGTTTAAGGCATCTCCTTTTAGCTAGACTCTAAAAATATCCCCAAATCTCCATTATTCTGAAATATCAAAGAAATGTGAATAAGGGGTAGTGAGAGAAGATAATGCATAGGGTTTTTACCAGCTTAGTATATCTTACTTGAATAAATTTTATGAAAACAAGAGTACATGGTGGGATCATTAATCCTGATATGTCAACATCATTGGATTAAGAAATACTAATTGATGACTAGAATACACTCCTGGGTGTGTCTGGGTGTGGCATGGTGGCATGCTGCAGTACTCTGTGTGGTGCCTTGGAGTTGCTCTCTTGAGCTGTTTTCCCTGCTCTGCTTCTGGAGTCCCTTGAACTAAGCAGCTTCGTTTAGCCACACCTTTCCTTTAAGATGTTCCTGCCTTGTGTCCGGGTGATGCTGGACTGAATTTCTGCAACACATTAGCTAAATTAAATCATTTCTCATTTATTTTGTAAATATCAAATTTGTGTATTGTGTTAAGCAATAGGAAAGCTAATATACATAGGTATATATTGAAAGATATTCTCCAGTGTCTTTAAGAGGGGAATCATAGACGAGGGAGTTCTTAAACTCAGAAAGTGTTTAATGTAAAATGTATGAGTAGAAAGAAAGACTAGAAAGGCGTTTTATGGAAAATTCAGAAACTAATTATTTGAAATGTGTGTTAAAGAAATAGAATAAAGTGATGGCTTTGTTTTGCACAAGAAAAATCAAACTGATCACCATCATTCACCTACATTTAAGTAGCAATTTTCTCATGCTTTTGCAGTCTCCAGGATTGCCCAGTGCACAAAGCAAATTTCAATTTCTGTCTTAGCTGCTGTCCTCTTTCTAAGAAAAAAAAAATCCTTTAGTGTTTCTCCTCTGCTTAGTATTCTGTATATCGTAATCTTGCACATAAAATCAAAATAGCCTTACACAGATTGCCACGCCTTGTATCGCCAAATTCATGATTGTTTCAAATCTTGCTTCTACTAAGCTAATTGTCTGTGATTTAGCCAGACTCCCATATGTACAGATATCTACATATGTAATGTCTTCTTTTTCATGGGTCTTTGCTGCCTCCTTTGGAATATAATCTTGCATTTCTAAAGAGCTATATATTTCTCTCTCCTTCACTTCTATTTATTGCTTTAATTCCCTGAATTAATGTAATGAGCTCTAATCCAAAATAATCTTTATTTTGAAATTAGTAGAAGGAATTTATTCATCAATAGAAATAATATATGTCACTCCGTGTAATCCCTTACAGTTATTCTTAAATTCACTTTCTTCACGAGGTATGTGTGTGTGTATGTACACATATACGTAAACATGGAATATGTGTATATGCATGCACACATACATCTTATACACACATCTTTTTTGAAGAAGAATGGGACTAAAATATATTACTAAAGTGGATTTTCAAAATATAGCAGTGAACCAGAAGGGTTTAAATTTTTTTTAAAAAGGAAGTAATAATGTGGGAATATATTTGGTGAAATTTAATAAAAATGATTTAAAATATAGTTTACAATACTATAAAGCATACCTTTCCTTTGTTTCAAATAGGTTGAAATTATAGTTAATTTATAAGGTATTGCTTCTATTATTTTATTCATAATTTTGTGTTTTTTACGGACAGAGAGAGTAAGCATAAAGAGTAGCATTTTGTATATTGCATAGTTATTTAAACAGCATTTTTGATACTCTGACAAAAATTATCATTCAATTATTACTATACCTGACCTGGCAACTATTAATATTGTTAATAAGAAGAAAAAGATAAATGTATCTTCAGAATATGCCAAAATGGCATTATTGATAAGCTGTCATCAACTGAGATCAACACCAAATTTTGTTACTTCTATATCATATACTACATAATTATAATAGATATTAATCATGGTCAAGTAGAAATATAATTAGTATACAAATAAAATACTTGTTTTATTGACTTTACTTAAAGATACTTTAAATTTTGTTACACTTTTTAATAAACTTGTAATAAAATAACTACTACAGATAACATATTTTATATAATTGTGTTCATCCCTCATACTTTAAGATATAATCTTGGGTGATTTGAATAATGGTGTAGTATCTGGTAGAACTTACATTCATGGACACTGATTTTCAACATGTGGTCCACAAAAACCTGTTTCTAAAATGATAGTGTCAGAAAACTTGCAAGTTTACCATGTGTATACTTTCTGCTCTCGAATGAGAATCCTACAGGTTGTGCGTGTTTGCAAGTAGGCGATATCTGATGAATGTGAGGTTGGCCTTGGGTGTTCTTGAGACCCAACAGGTGAAGTGAATAGAATTCCCAGTTGGTAAATTGCAGTCTAGAGTTATTTTGTTTAGCGGAAAACAATATTCAGATGGACTCACTGTTCTCCTTGTAGAACAGAAAAAATCACAAATTGAAAACCAGATGGTGTATCTGAAATGCAAGCATAGATTATGTCATAGACATCCCAAAAGGAAACACCATTGAAACAAAACATGCATATGGATGAAAATTAAGCAAAGCACATGTTGTCAGTGAAATAAATTTTGAAAGAAAGATGTAATAATCTATATATAGACTGAAGAAAAGGAAAAGGAGGAGTAAAAAAGGAGAAGAGAAGAAAAATTTAAACATTTTAATTGCATTAGAACTCATATGTGGCCTAAAAATATGCCTTTAAGGTTTTGTATACTTATATGTGATTGTACAATAAAATTATTAAGATCATATCGGCATTCAATAAATCAGGTGGAATAAATAGGGGAAAAATTGAGTGGAAATAATGAAGAAAAGAATATGAAAATTGAAGAACAGTGCCCTAAATCTCACAAGTGATGGGCATTTAGAAATACAAAAAGGTCTGAGGAAAAATGGGAAAATTTATGAAGTAGTAGAAACAATGCTAATTTTCCTGAGGAAAATTTTAATTATCCGATTTAAAAGACTAATTCTCTTTCAGCAGGGCTAACGAGAAATATGACAAAAAATCTTAAATTTAAAAAAGTCAAAAACTATTAAAAAAAAAACTTCACAAAAGGAAGAACTGAAACTTAACAAAAAAAAAAAAAAAAAAAAAAAAAAAAAAAAAAAAAAAAAAAAAAAAAAAAAAAAAAAAAAAAAAAAAAAAAAAAAAAAAAAAAAAAAAAAAAAAAAAAAAAAAAAAAAAAAAAAAAAAAAAAAAAAAAAAAAAAAAAACCAGAAAATGAAACAAGACCAAACAAACCAACAAAAAAAACTAGTCTGACATATGTATCACTGACAAGAAGGGATTAAAATTTACACAATATATGTCAGAAGACTGTGGAATAATAATTTAATAAATGCTGAAATAGAAATGTCGTGATAACACACCCCCATAATCATGGAATTTAAGAAGACAGAGGCAGAGGATTTCAAGTTGGGGCCTAGCCTGGGTAAGTTAGTGAGACCATGTCTCCAAACTTAAAACCCAGGGGCGGGGTCCTGGGGATGTAGCTCAGTGGCAGAGAACTCTTGGGTCTGGTGCCCCAGTAACCCCCGAAAAGAAGACAAAAGAGAAAGAAAAAGAGGGTGAACAATAGAAGAAGGAAGAAAGGGAGAGAGGGAGGAAAGAGAAGGAAAAGGAAAAAAAGAAAGAAGGAAGAAAGAAAGAAAGGAAGAAAGAAAGAAAGAGACAGAAGGAAAGAAAGAGAGAAAAGAAAGAAACAGTGTTTTTCACGAATCATGATAAAAAGTAGACTTACTTACAGATTTTCAAGATTGTAGAGACCATACCAGTCCAATGCCACCAATGAAGAATAATACTGGCTATAGTGGTGTTTGGTGGATTCTTACATAGAGACAACTTAAATTCTTCCCACACAATAATTTCTGTCCCACTTGTCTACTTTTAGCCTTCTCTTTTCTGATGACTTCCTTTTTTCTGAAATTCCCAATTCCAGTTTACAAAGTTTCCCTGCTCGTGGACAATCAAGATTGTCATCTATGGAACTAAATTCTATGGCTGTCAATAGTTGTCATTAAATATTTATTTTTTGTTTAAGAGGTGTCCAATTATTATTAATTATATAGAAATGATTTTGTGTATTTGAGTTAAAAGATAATTTTTAACAAGATAGAGATATCTGAATAACTGAGTGCATGTGAGGAGATTTATTTTAAATGTGTTGATGTGAATACTCGGATGATGAAATGCGCAAAAAGAAAAAAGTCTAAAACATTTCCAGTGAAAATACTTTAATAATTTAAATATAATTACAATAGTTAAATGTCATTATGGAGTGCAAATCCTATACCAACAGTATCCCTTACAGAACTAGGAAAATAAATAAATAAATAAAAAACTTCGTATGGAACCAGAAGAGACCTAGAATAGCAAAAGCAATCCTGGGCAACAAAGACAAATCAGGATGCGTACCGGTCCTGGATTTCAAATTATACTACTAATCTATAGTGACAAAAGCACCATGGTGCTGGCATAAAAACAGACGCAAGAATCAAAGGGACAGAATAAATGATGCAGAAACAACGCCAGGAATAGTCAGCCATCTTTGACAATGGCCATCACCAAGAAATCAAGTAATAACAAATGCTAGCAAAAAGAAACACTTCTACATTGTTGGTGGGAATGTAAACTAGTATGATCACAATGAAAATCAGTATGAAGTTTCCTCAAAACCTAAAAATGGAAATTCCCTTTGACCCAGCTATTCCCATTCCAGATAGTGTCTCAAATTTTAAAGAGATAACATTACAGTTATACATGAATAGCCATGTTTATAGCAGCATGACTCATGAGAGATAAATCTTGAAAACTGCTTATATGTCTATCAACATCAGAAATAATTTTTTTTAATGTGGTATTTATACAGACTGGAGGACTACTGTGCCATAAATAAGGGAAAATTTGAGTCACTTGTAGGGAAATGGTTGCACCTTGAGACCATAATGTTAAGTGAAGCAAACCAGACACAAGATTAAATATCACATGATTCTTTTTATATGAGAAACCCAAAGTATAAATAAAGTGCAAAATAAAAGATAGATAATAGAAAATGAGGCAGTAGATCTTTTTCAAATGGGAAGGAGATGAAGGGATGTAAGCAGGGAGCAGGGAGGGAGAGCAAGAGAAGAAAAATATTTAAAATATATATGTATATGTACCAATTACCTATAAAAAATAATCATTACGTACTGCATGCATGTACTAATAAAATAAAAATAGAATTAAAAAATTAAAAAGAGAATTTAATATTTCATCTCTTGTCTCCAAGTAAACATGACTGGCCATAAATATGTGCTTAAGGGTCAGTCATTCCATTACATTATATGGACTTCTAATTTCACTTTATCAGAACATTTGTTCTCAGCAGTCAGCACCTTTGCTTGTTTTTGTACTTATGAGGTGATTCATGAACAACAAACTATCTACTAACAACATTTTGTTAAATCCCAAAGAAAACCATATTGTTTAAGTAGGGACAAAAATTTTGAAGTAGGCTATAATCTACTAATTTAAAATATTTCATAATGACTTTTTTTTATTTCTTGCAGTTTTCTGAGCTAAACACTCCTTTATGTAGTCAATGCAAAAATAAGAATGTGAGCCATCCAGTGTTCAAGAACTATTTTAAATATGGGAGCCAAAAATTTATATATAAATATTACGTTTTAAAAATTGGAGGTGATAGTGTGTGTCTCTGGGTGTGTGTTTTCAACCACTAGCACATTTAAGCCAATGTCCTGTGAGAGGAGAGGGAGGAGATTAAATTAATCAGAACAGAACATAACGTTTAGAATATATACTGATTTTCTACTTTCCAGAATTAAACAAAAATGCATTTATCTATTCAACAACAACAACAAATCAGAAGAGGGGAATATGTGAATACCGATATGACTAATTACAATAGTTAAGAATTTATCACTCAAAATAGAATATTAGGGATTTGTTTCAGTAAAGATTTTGAAAATAATTTACAATTTCAAAATTTACTCTTGATTAATATCATGCATTATAAATGGGATGAAAATGAATATGAAATAGCATTTTTTAGGTCACCAGTTCTAATCAGTGATGGCAGAGTAAACAGGTTAATTATTGTACCACATTTTACACAGTTAAAATTCAATTGTGTCACTTAACTCCAAGTACTTCTTAATATCCAGTTTTCTGACTGTAGAGTTTTACTTGAATTTACCGAAGTAGAATGCATAGATTTGATGAGTTTTGACAAATGTAATTTCCTGTGGAACCAGCTTTCAGATGCAGAACACCGCTGTTGCTCCAGAAAGTTTTTCTACCACCTTTTGTTGTAATCTCAGACCAAAGCCATCATTAATATTTTATGTCACTAAAAATTAGTCTTCTCTTCCCAGATTTTCATAAATATGTGATATTATAGTTACTTACCTTTATATCAAATTTTTACTGTTTTAAAATAAATCTATAAGTTGTCATGTAGCCATAATGTATTTCTTCCTATTACTGAAGCTTTGAGATATTTGAAACTTTGGACCATTAAGAATTTAATAGAAAGCTATTGTGAATGTTCAGGGACAATTTTTGATGTGAATATCTTGTTCATTTCTTTTTTACTTTTAATAATTGAAAAGATATTTCTATGTTTTCTATGGTTTACATGTTTTTGATACTAATTTGGTAGTAATTTCTGTTATTGCTCTCCTTATGTATATGTGTTTTTTCTTATAACGTATAGGCCGCATATCTCTGATTGTTTTACCCTAGATCTCTGACTGTCAGCAGTTTGATCAAAACTGACTCTAGTGTGATCATCTTTGTTTTCATTCCGCTGTACTTTATTTCCTTTATGGTCAGGAGTAACAAGTAATAGGGTCTCTGCCTCATTCTTCATTCCTGCGCTTCAGTGTAGAAAGCACCTCTAAAGAGCTAGGGAAATCGCAATCCTCTCTCATTTTTTATTCGAATTGCCTTTATCACAAGGATTATAATACTGTAATCTGGCTGTCAATGTCTGAAATTCATTGTTTTTCATGCCATTTTCTAGTTGTTTATGATGACATCACAAGTTTGACCACAAACATTCTTTCATTTTGCTTGTGAGTGTTGTGTGAGTATTTTGAAGAAATAAGAGCTTTACCTTCGAAATTAAGAAAATTCATCATTATTTCTTTCTTTCTTTTTTTTTTTTTTTTGTGTGGTGCTGGGGATCGAACTCAGGCCCTTGTGCTTGCAAGGCAAGCACTCTAATCACTGAGCTAAATCCCCAGCCCAATTCATCATTATTTCATTTAAAAGATTTCATAAGGGCCCTCATTTCAATTTTTTTTTATATGTGTATATACCTATGTGTATGTATACACATAGATATAAATTACACAAATGAAAATCTTCTGTCATATCACAAAGGACAATAACAAGACTTTGTGGAAAGTGTAATAATATACTTCTCAACTTGTACTATGCTTTAAACATGGTAAAATTAAGAAAATTAAGAACTACTATGAACTATGAGTAAGAATGATATCTATAATGTGTGAACATAATCCTTCCGAAATTTATTTTTAAATGATAAATAAAACATAAACATTTCACGTATTATTGTCTATCAAGACATGTTTCAATAATGCACATATCTTATAATGCATCAGTCATGTTAACTCTACTTCTTAAACATTTATCATTTATTTATGTACATAGCTTTGTACACTGGATAATATGTACTCTTCGTCTTAGTAAACATCTGGTATTTTAAAAGGCTATTATATTTTGAAACCCTGTTCAGCAGACTACCGTTGCTGTTCGTGTGGAATAAACACTCTTTCTCACAGAATGCATATCAGTTTGAGAAATGCATCGCTATTGCTTCAGTGGTCTCATTTGTTCTGCCCATCTGCATAGAGATGATCTTAGGGTACGTTTCTGGACACAGTTTTTGTAATGACTCCATTTTATCATAGTACGGAACACCTGTTTTTCTCTATTCATTACCACACACATAGTCTCCAGCCCTCCCTAAAGGAGGGAAGGTGGGCAGACTCAAACATAAAATAATAACTCATAGGAAAAATGAACTTCATAACCCAAATTCTTGCTGTTTTAACCCCATTTTGTCATTGTATTTCACTTTAATATTTCTAAAACAATGCTTCCATTTGCTGTTTTTTTTTTCTGCAGCTGCATAAGCAGGTGCACATTTGAAGCAGTATAAAGGAGGAAAGAGAGTTTATCATGCAAATAATAGTATCATTTACCCCACCCCAACCCTGTAATTGACCTGAGTGATCACAGTGTTACAATTCTCTCTGAACTCACTAAAAGCCACTGAGTAAATATATAGCGAAGGATATTTTATTGACATAACAGGTCCTAATAGCAGACTATCTTTAAAAATACATATTATTTTCCTAACAGCACCTACTGAGGTTTTTGTTCTGTAAGTGCATCTTTCCTTTTGCTCTCAAATGAGAAATACCATATCATTTTGTTTTCTGCTGCACATTTGCCACCGTCCTTAAAGGTTTCATGTGAAGAAGAATAAATCATCTGGACTCATGATAAACACGACTTGGCAGTTTAGGTAAAATTAGGACTACTCCTTCTAATTCAGCTTTCTGATAGGTGCCGGCAAACCTGAAGCCGCCATGACCACAATAGTGTAACATCAATATGCTCGTTGGAATAAATTGAACTGAGTGGTTTCTGGAGATTTCTTTTGAAATCTAAAATACTGTGTATCTGGAAAAGTTTTGACTTAATGTTTCATGTCTGGCTGTCTTTTGAACCTAAGTAGATAAATATATGAAAAAATAATCTTTTTATGGGGCTGCATCTCTTATAATAAGAAACAGAAACAAAACAGGGAGACAGAGAGAGAGAGGAGAGAGATAGGGGGAGAGAATCTTTGACCAAATAAAAAGGAAGTTTTGTGGCACAAAACATAAAGGCTGACATGCAGGTAAAATGAGTGAAAATGAATGATCAGACAATGCATATGCTCAAACATGAACCCATACATTAAGGAAACATCAGGTTTAAAAACACAAGCACTAAGAGAATCAGATTATTTAAATAGATGGTATTTTAAGCACATTTATGTTATCTCATGCCAGTACAATTGTAAAGAACATATTATCTTAAATAATTCAAAACAGAACCACACTCAATACTTGCCTTTGGAAGTGTATAATATACAAATGGACATGCATATTTGCTTAACATCTAACTTACCACATATATCCTGATACCTACCTCATGTGCCAGTTAGTTTATATCTGAAGCAAAGAGCTACCAAATAGTATTTGAATTTTGTGAACATTTCATTAAGACCACTTTTTTAGAAGTAGGAATGAACATAAATGATACATTTAAAATGAGTTTATATCTATTGTAAAAGTCAACTTGCCGCATTTAAATTAAAAAAAATTAGCAATTCTTTTGGTGATATAAGAAACACAATACTTATTAGATGTAACAATGTTTAATATGTCTAGAATTTCATAAGTTTCCTTAGACCAAAGAAAAGAAAGAAAAGAGAAATTCGTTCAAAATACTAGTACAAGTGTGAAATAATATTAGACTTTGCACATTTAATTCACCATTTGACAAGCTATCATTGCTAAAATAATAATAAAATTTGTAACTCTATTATTAGATTTTCCTTTTGTTCACCTTCAAAATAAAAAATTGGATTGGTTAGTACACTGTTTATAGTCAATCCAGGAGTCTTACCCTCTCCCTTGCTTTCTTTTCTCCTTTACTTCAGTGTCCTCTCAAATTTAGTTTCCTTGATGTCCTTTGTAATATTAGGAAAATTTCCAGGGTGTATTTAGCCTAAGCATAGTGATCAGCTGAGCTATATACTTTGGGTCATCTCAGAGAGACATGAAAATTAATTTGTGTTAATTCTTGCACTACTCATTTTGTAGTTTCGGACAATATTTCTCTGAATGTTCACTTTGCATTGAAAAGAAATAATACCCCTTGTCTTAATTGCTGTTCCTCATTGCTGAGACAAAATACCAGACACCCAAAGTTAGGGGACGTGAGGTTTATTTAGCTCACAGTTTGTAGAGGTTTCAGTCCACAATCAGCTGGCTCCAAGGCAGGCCGGCATGGCAGACTGGCAGAAGGCAGCGGGGCAAGCAAGGAGGGGTTCTTAGCATCTTTTTTCTTCTGCTAATATTTTATCCAGGCTGCCAGGATTAGGGTGGTGCCAAACCAATCAGTGAATTGATTTAGTAATCACATGCCCTGAATCCCAGCATCACACACTCTAGATCCACCCACCTATAAAAAGCCCCACCCGTGACCACATGAGGCTTTGGGGGGACATTCAGGCACAAACCATAACACCCCTATTTTGGAGGGAATGTAAAATGTTCCTTAAAATTCATGAGTCACAGTGTGTAGAGATAGGGCAGGAGAGTCGATTGTATCATAAAAGCGCTAACTTCAGTGAATAGCCTACTGATGGATTAATAATTAGATTGAAATTTAATGTGTGTGATGTAATTGAAGGGAATGCGTTAAGCAGCGTTGCCCTTGAAGATTGCATTCCGGCCACGACCCTGTCCTCCCTGGCTCTGCCTCTCATCTCCTGCTCCAGCTTCTATCCATCCTGCACTCACTCTCCGCCATGTCCCTCCACCACGGTGTTTATGCCTAACCACAGGCCTGAAACTTGCTGGAGCAGGTGACCATGGGCTGCAAAACACTGAAATTGTCAGACAAACGATCTCATTTTTAAGTTAGGATTTTCAGATATTTTGTCACAGCAATGGAAATCTGACTACCACAACCTTAAACAAGCAAAAATTTCCCATGGTCTGTATGGAATATTTGACATGAGATAAACTGAATAATAGAAGGAAGTGATGGTTGACAAAAGTTTTGTTTGCAAGTTTTTAATATTATACTAGGTGGCAGCCTTAAAGTAAGAATTTTATTTATCTAACATATTTGGAGGTGTGTGGTATGTAAAACAGACTAGTTTTCACTATAGAGCAGTTCATTGCATGCAAACAGAGTTCATTGCATGCAAACAGAAAAGAGAGAGGGGAGAAGGGAGATGAAGGCAGGAGAAAAGAATGAAGGAAGGAAAAAGGAAGGAAGGAAAGAGGGAAAAAAGAAAGGAAGGAAGGAAGGAAAGAGCGAGGGAGAGGAACATAGAGAAACTCAGATATGAATAAGTTTAATGTCATTGAAAAGTAGTCTGTAAAACATTTGGGGTGTCTAGTAGAAGAAGAATGAGAATGAGGGAGTAGAGTTAATTGTTAAATTTTTAGAATCTAAATAGCATTTTTTAAATATAAGTACTATCTATGATTAAATTTATAAATTTGAAAAAGTAAATTATATAACAATAAAATTACTATAGATGTGTATTTTCTCTAATGGTTTTATATTTTATTAGTGTCTGTCCATCTAAGAGGATGTATAATTTATTTTTGTAGCAAAATACCATAGGATAATAAGGTACTGTTTGTCTCTTCCAAATGCACTTTAGGTGATAACACCTTCATAGCTTAAAATGATCCACACTATAAACATATCAAATGTGACAATCAGCAATGTTGTCAATTATGATTTGACATTTAATTCATGTAGCCTGTTAACTATGACTAAGTACATAGAAATCATCAAATATGCCTTAGAATAGGTATACAATACTTTGCAAGTATTATGTTATCTTACATATGGGATTTGTGAATTCACAGATTTGGTATTTGCGGAGGAAGGTGGGGTCTGGGACCAGATCCTTGTAGATATCAGGATGACTATGTATTTGTGCATATGTGTTTGTGTGTGTGTGTGTGTGTGTTTGTGTGAATAGACACCATATACAAGAGAACAGTCACAAAACTAGATAATATATAACTCTATTTATATATTATGTTGAAGATATGCAATCTAAAAACACAGTAGATTAGTGATGGTCTAGGACCTAGAGAATTGGGAATGAGGAATGAATGACTACTAAAGGAGTTTTAATTTAAAGTGAAAAAAGGTTCTAAGGTGATAGTTGTGAAATTGTGTATACATAAAAAATCATTAATTGTACACTTTAGAAATTTAAGCTGCAATATATTGAGTTATAACTTAATAAAGGTCTCATAACTATGTTAAAGAGAAATAATGACATTCTGTGTTTCATAAAAAACTATGGAAATTAATTACTAGCTATATTTTCTACCAGAAATGTTAAAAAAAAAAAAAAAAACTTTTGGTAACAGATATATGGTAGATTCACAGACTTCATTTTCCATACCAAAACAGGAAGAGCATCATAAATGAAACGATAAAATATTTTAGTTACATTTTCATCGATTCTCAAATTTAACTAGTGACAGAGAATTTAGAAAGAAATGAATAAAAAGTAGAGCAAAACATGTTAGAGAATATCGGACTGTGGGGATCATGGTTATAGTCCCAGAATGTCGTAAGCCGCAGGCAGGAGGATTGAAAGTTTGGGCCAAGACTGCGGCACTTTGCGACTCTGTCTCATTATAAAAATTAAAAAATAAAAAATAAAAAAAAAAGAACTGAACATGAGAACGTGGTTAGTGGGAAGGTCTTGAGTTCAGTCATTCACGAGTTGATTAGTTCTCAAGTGAAGAAATACTGTATTATTTTAAAATATACTTGACGGGGCTGGGGGGTTAGCCCAGTGGTTAGAGTGCTCGCCTCACAAGGACAAGGCCTTGAGTTTGATCCCTAACACCAAAAAAAAAAAAGAAAAATACACTTTGCAAACTGTATAAATTCTCTTTTGTAACTAATAGAAGAAATAAAATTGAATTATAAAAATGCACAATTAAAAATCAGAAAAAGGAAGGAGAAAAAAGTGCAACCACTTAAGACATTAAAAAAGACAGTAGAGTTTTTATAAAAACACACGGACAGTCACTTTCAATGGAAATGTTTTCAACTCTACCTTTTTCAAGAAAACATACTAGATTCCTGGAATGATTTAAGAAAAAGACCCAATCTAATGATGATTGCAAACCTCTCACTTCAAATATTGACATAAGAATAAAAATAAAGTGAGAGAAGTCTGTAATACCAGTATGCAAGAATCGAACCTGAAGAGCGAAATGAAGCAGTTATACAGAAGGTGATGATAATGTCAGATTGGGAATTTCAAACTAAAGAGGGAAGGACTTCTACATTAGAAAACAAAAGAATAGAAAAAAGTCTAAAAATGTATATGGAGATTTTTAACACTTAGCAATGATAGAATAAATAAGTAAAGTTGAAAATCGAGCTCAAGTGATATAGATAGTTAACAGAAGGCCAGAAAGGATCAATCAGATGGTGTGGTCAAAATGATATTAATAGAACAGGACATCTGTCAGCAGGATGCACACACCTGTGAAATCCACAGGACATACTGCCCACGGTGGACCATGTTCTCTACTGTAAAATCAACAAATTCAAAAGAATACAAACCACCAAAAAGTATGCTCTTAAACCATAAGAGTTATACAAGAAATCGATAACAAAAATCCCCAATCACCAAATAACTGAAAAATAATACACATGAATAAAATCTGTATGTTCAATGACAAGTCTCAATACATTTTTAAAAATATTCTCTAATGAAAATGCAAAACGTCAAAATGTGTGGATATGACAAAACAGAGTTTAGAGGACAATCTGTATTACTTTGCTTAGAAAAAAGCATAACTCAACTCAAATCAAATCCCCCAAAAGTCCACTGTAAGATCTAGGGAAAAAGCAAACTAAATAAAAACAACACTGAATAAGAAAAAAAAAAATAAAAGTTAGAATGGAATTCTGTCAAAGTGAATATAAAAACAAAACTTGAAATGATGGGTTGAATACTCAGTACCACAAAAAAGAAAGAAAAGGAAAAGAGAAAACAATAGGTGATTATTTGAAAATGTCAGTATGACTGATAAGCTACTAGTCATGACGATCAGCAGAAAAAAGTGGGAATGTATAAAATTCAACATAATGATGATTTTGGGAAAAGTATTAACTACCACAAATTAGGTAATTCTAAAAATAAATCTGACAATTTACATGAAATGGACCAATCCCTTAAAAGACTCAAATGACCAAATCAACTCAAGAAGAAATAAATAATTTTAAAAGTCCTATATATAGTAAAGAAATCAAATTTTAGTTAAAAACTTTTTAAAAAAGAAAGGAAGAAAAATGAATGTTCCAGGGTGAGGAAATTTTACTGGTACACTTTAGTAAGAACTTGAAAGAATATGAGCAATAAGGCCAGTTCTCCACAATCTCTTCTGAAAATTGAAGAAGGTAAATCATTGTCCAAAAATTTCAGTAGAGCCACTATTAATGTAACAACAAAGGCAGACATAGATATTACAAAAAATTACAGACTTATATTCCTTATGAGCACACACATACAGCCTCTTGCATACATAAGCACACGTTTTCAAAAGGATAAAATATACACTGTAGTACATAATCTAGTTGTATTCTGGATGGACAGATGGATGGGTAGATAGACAATAAATGAGAAAGACAAAAATGTGATCACACTGAGTATGTGGACAATATGGATATCTTACCTTGGTATTTTGGAAAAGAATGATTTTTTTGGAAACTTTAATGTTCAAGACAAAAGAGTAACATGTAGACATATTCTAGTCAAAATATTTCATTCTCATTGGGGTATAGGTTAGTAACACTGCAGCTACTTTTAATCCATGCAGCTTCCAAATTTGATCACAGTCAAATGAAGTTACGTTCCAGCTTATTCACAAGTATAATAAAAATGAAAATAATCATTACATTTTGACACAAATTAATTTTAGTAAATTGCATACAGTTTTTTAATCTGTCTAATAGAGAAGAAGTTATAGCATATTTTCAGTATAATACGGCTGTTCCAAAAAACCCCCACAAAACTCAAGACATTGGTAGGGAATATCCGATTTTCTGCTTGGCAGCAATTCTAGAGTTGCTGACAAGCCACTGGGTAATGAGCTATTTCTAAAACCTGGTCTTTTATTAAAGTCACTCATCAAGCTATAGAAAGACAGATATGTACATGTGTATATAATTGAAAAATCGTATTTTCTTCTGTGAGATACACCCCTTATCAAAACAAATTGAGAAATAGGAAAGTATTATAAAACCCTGATCTGTACAGTGCCTTCAACATAGGGCAATTTGAATTATTACACATGCTGTATAGTAAGCAATGTGAAGGATAGAGCCAAACTGTCCCTATATAAAGATTTTTCTTTATAATTGTACTATTAATCAGACTTAATACAAACGTAAGGCTAACATTCCTAAAGCACTCTTCTAATTTAAGAATATGTCATACACAGAGTTTATGGTGATATTAAAATTTTTGTTTAATAGGCTTGTTTCCTCATCTGCAGCCCAAATTGCTTTGACAAGATTAAAGGAAAGATCAGTAATATCCAGAAAGTGCTGATGGATCTTTGACTTTCAAAATTATGCTTCTTCACAATTATAATTTTTTACACATATGTGGTATAGTTTAACTAGAAGGAAAACCAGTCAAGAAATTGTTAAAAAAATATTTCCCCTCAACCACAAAGGCTTCAGAGTAATAGCAAAACCATATGCACAATGGGTTTTCTAATAAAAGTTAAATATGATCATAGTAAACTATTAACCTGTTTTAAAAATGCAGATTACCTCATCAGCCTGTTCTTTGTGTATTCATTTAAATAAAACCTTCACAAAAATTGCTGACCATTTCTGGAGCTGGATTTTATCTCATCATCTTATTTAGTAATAACAATGTATTTATGTATATGTATGGGCTCGGTTATGGTAATCATTTGCAAAGGAAATTGCTAATGCTTCAATGATGAATAAATGTTACTTTAACTAGGAATTATATAACTGATAAAGAAAATGTGTCATTGGTTCTCATATTCAGGAATTCAGCAGAGAACTAAAAAGTATGCCATAAATACACAGTGTTGTAGAACACATATTTTTATTATTATCTAACATAAAATTATATTTTATTATCTTTCATATTGTTAAATGTGCAATAAAGAGAAAGTCAATATTCCCTTTACCACTTGGTCTACTTTTATGTTAGTTTTAATTTTATTGAGATATCCATCTGCAGCAGTTTTAACACTCCAATAACTCACTTCCGTGTGTAAGTAAAAGGTTATGGTGAAATGGAAAGCTAAGGGAATTTGCATTTAGGGTTGTTTCAAAGTCATTACCCTAAATCTAACCTATAAAACAAAAGAAAAAATAGTTATCAAACTTTGTACTTCTTAATTGTTCAAATAAATCAGTTTTTTCATTGTCAGGAAGGAATTGATAAATCAGTCTATTGAAATGGGAATTTCCCAAATATTTAGAAATGTACTTACTTTTCCTAATTTTAGTTTAGGATCATTCAACTATGTTATCAGTTCATAAGTTACCAAAATATTTATAGAAATCTAAATTAGAAAGTAGTATAGATAATAAGTGAACAGGGGTTGGGGATTTAGCTCAAGTAGTAGAGGGTTTGCCTAGCAAGCTCAAGGCCCTGAGTTCGATCCCCAGCACCAATAAATAAATAAATAAATAAATAAATAAATAAATAAATATTAAAAAATAAGCCTTCCAAAGACTTTATGTACTAATTCTCAAAACCTGTAAATAAATTGCCTTACATGACTAAAGGCATTTTGCAGATGTGACTAAATTGAGCATTTTCAGATAGGAGGATTATCCTAGCAGCTCCTAGATACGATAAGTGACCTTATAACAAGAGGGCAAAATGTTCAATGCTGGAGAAGGCAACGTGAAAACAGCAGAGCATCATAGAACCCTGAGACCAGGAGCAGGAATATGGCAGGCTGGAGAAGCTGGAGAATCAAAGGACAGCTTGTCCCCTGGAGCTTCCAGTAGGAACCAATCTAGTCAACAACTTCAGAGCAGCTCTTGAGACTCATTCTGGACTTCTGGTTTCCACAACTCTATTACTGAGTTGTTTTAAACCACTAACTAGATGATGTCAATTTTTAGTGCAGTTATCAAAAATTAATGCAACGATGTGTATAATTTGATTATCTATTGGATTATCTGCTAATCATGAATATAACTTTTCTTTAAATATAACCTTTAATGTAACATATGTGAAATTTTTCTACCAAATTTTATTACTTGCTAATATTAACTAAGATTAAAAGTAGTGGTTCTGCTGAAACAATGGAGTGGTTAAAATAGTCTCCCCATCTTTCAACCGTGGGGCACCATTTACCCCTTATTCTAGGAAAACAAAGCTCTTTGAAGTGAGGTAATGCCATATCCTTAGTAGAAACACAGGGTTTTGCTTTGTCTTCTCAATAAATTTTATGTTCTAAACTTCTGAAATTTTGTTATCAAAATTTGATTTACAAGAAGCAGTAAATCTAATTCATGCTAATTGAATATTAAGAATGCTTTTACCTATTACAAATCAGAAGACAATAACTCAATATGTGATCAAGAACTGATTTTTAAATTCTTGACTGACACATAACTATACAGGTTCATGGGATACATGTGAAGTTTTGATTCATGGTTGGAATGCATACTGATCAAATCAGTGTAATTTACATATCCAACACCTTGAAAGTTATTAATTTTCATGGCAAACACATTTAAAATCTTCCATTGTAGCTCTCCCAAGATATTTAATAACTTATTTTAACTGCATTCATCCTACTGTGCCACAAATATCAAAAGTTTTTCTTCATTTGCAACTGTAATATTGTCATCATATCCAACTTTCCCTTACCCTTAGGGCTTCTGGTACCCAGGATACTCTTCATTTCATGAGAACGACTTTTTAAAATTCCACATATGAGTGCAGTCATGTTATAATTATTTTTTTGTATTCAGCACATTTACATAATTTCCTATATGTGTTCATAAATAACAGAATTTTCTTGTTTGTGTCTGAATAGTGTTCTCTTGTGCATATATGTATATCATATATCGACACGTTGTTCTATTGCATATATATAACATATTGACGTATTGCATGGATAAAGAGAGTAATATATATTATATATATCATAGTCTCTTTATCCATCATCCATTAACGGACATTTGGGTTGATTTTGTGCCCTGGCTATTGGAAATAATGCTGCAATAACAGAGAATGTTGGTGTCTTCTTCCGTGTGCTGATTTGATTTTCTTTAGATATATAACCAATAGTTTGATTTCTGTCTCATACTGTAAGAGCTCTAATTCTTGCTTCCTTACTACCTACTTTCCACAAAGATAGTGATCTGCTAAGGCTGATTCATCTTGTCATGGTAATAAGGTTATTGAGTTTTAAAATGACCACATTTTACCTATTTCATAAACAGTGCCTAAAAGAAAGTGATGGCTTCATATACAAATGTAATAGTGTTCCCTTTAAATCCAATTAAAACTATTTAGCTTACAGGCAAACAAAGTCTATCCTTATAAGCAAAGTCACGGAATGTGTTTCAATTAAATCTTGGTTTCTCAACCAAATATAGTACTAGCAAAATGAAATCAACAGAGATATCATAAACTTATCTGACCCTGTCCTAGGGCTGGCCCAGCTCTGAGCCGTATGCGCCTAGCAAGGCAGTCTGGGGATGTGGGTAGTCTGAAGAAGAGATGCAGAGCGTTGGACGGGTTAAGCATCAGCTGAGCTGCTCTTGTGGTCCCCAGACACTGGAAACTTGGGCAGTCCCTAGCCAGCCGTGTAGTTCCAGCCACTCTTACCTGCCACTGGCCAGTCTCTGTAGTCCTAAGCCACTTACACCTCCCTTCTCACAGCAGTCCTCAGCTGCTTAGGCTCCTCAGCCCTCCTGACAGTCTACTTTTATACCGAAATACATAATAGTGGCCATGTGCCAGCCATGACCTTGGTTATATAGGTCATTTACGCCGGCCGGCATGGACCTTGGCTGAAGAAGCTATTTACACTGGGGTATCGGGAGACGTGCCTGTGCCAGAGTTCTGCTAACACAGAACCTGCTGCCTCCAGAACCCCTTTCTTTGACAACCTGAACCAAAGTACTGACATTGCGTGCTTTTCAGTTTTCCCACAGGCTGCTAGCAGCCAGGGTGATTTTCCCCTCAACATTTTTATAATGTTGGGAAGGCCAGGAAAGGAAGAGTAGATATAGTAACAGATACATGGTCTCCTGAAATGATTTATAACTAGAATCATTCAAAGAACATTTTCTTGTACCCTTTACCACACTACTCAACCACATATAACTAAGAAGTCTATTTCCCTTAAAGTATAACTAATCTATATACTCATTCAGGCAAAAATTTGGCATCTGCCCTTGCCGGACAAACCACTTTGGTCATGCGTTGACATCAGGCCCTCAAAACATTTCCTTGTAGGGAATTTCGATATGGGGGCTGGTAATAAGATTGGCAACATTTTCTATGCACATTTAAACTTTGCTTCCCCTCTGTCCTACCTTACTAACTATACCCCTTTATGAAATAAAATTCATTAATAAGTTCTCAGTAAATTGGATGCTTGAGAAGGTAGAAAAAGCTTACGGATCTCTGCCTGGAGATTACATATGCAGACACTGGCCCACAATTGCTTGCAGCCTCTTGGCTTTCCGTGACAATGTGCAGGCAGTGGCTATTGTCCTAGGAGTGCTGGGATAGGTGTAGTAGAGGAAGGAGCATTCTTGTCCTTTTCTACTGCTTGAAGTAAAGCTGAAGCTGCTGGCTCTTTTAGCATCCTGAATTTGCAGGATTCCCCTAAATGATGGGAAGCAGCTAACATTTTTTAAGCTAAGCTGTAGCCCAGAGATTTCTACTGCAGCATCGATAGTTTCACTAAAGGGTTTTCTCAATCAAACTCCAGGCATAATTATTCTGTTTAGTAGGCAGAACTCGAACTCTGATACTGATGCAGATTAAGACACTATTTGGGGGATTTGCTTCTGGAAATGGATCTGGAAATGACTAGCTACACACTGTCTGGGTGTGAAAATACCCTGGTCCGGTTACTGTTCTCTTAAGAGAACTGCCTATATTAGCTTGCTTCCAGGGTTCTTATGTTTTTGAGGCAGATACAATAACTGCAAATGAGCCTTATAATTTTTGCCAAAGATGAATCCCTTGTTCCCGAGTTAGGATGAGTTAGGAAGTGTGGCCCCAACCTCTCCTGGCACCTTGGTAACTTCAGACTCTCTACCTTTCCATCCCTCAACTGGTTAAGGGAATTGTGCATGTTGGTTGCATCTTCTGCTCCAAATCTTGCTGATAATAGTGTTAATTAAGTTCACTATAAGATAAATTAATGAATGTGTTCTTAGTCCTGTTATTCATATTAATCTTAATGGCTTCTACATAATACAGTGATTCTACATAAATACAAAATGTGCCAGACATTATACCACACAGAACTGAGCAGTAGATTTGTTGGGAAATAATATTCATGAATAGTTTTGCCTTTTTACAGTCAGGGATTTGTGATAAACAGCGAAACCCTTCCCTCTCATTAAATCGGATTCACTTGCACTCCAGAGCGCAGGTTAAGCTCTCTCTCTAAAGAAGGGAAAGTAAACTGCTTTGACTGTTGTCTTATATAATCTCCAAGACTGAAAACTGTGGTGGCCTCCTGTCGTAAAACTCTCATCCTGTGCTCTGACTCTCACTATGTAGCCATCTCAGAAATGGAGTGAGCAGGGCCGTGAAAATTGCTCTGTAAAGAACCAATCTGATGACTGGCCCAAAGGCCTCAGATTCCTGCTGCTGTGTGTAGATGTATGCCCAGGCGTCGTACATAAGACAGACACACAAACGCACAACTTCTACCTGTGCACACAGGTTGACATCTTAGACACTTTACAGTGTCAAGTTTAACAAGTCTAGTCAAATTTCTGTCATATAATTTGGAAATTCAGAAGTAAAAGTAACAACTCAGCTCATATTATTCTTCTCTAGCCATAGTGTGTCCAGCATGGTAAATTGAGTTGCTATCTTCTGGCCAAAGTATTGAAAACTTTTGATATGGCTACATTTTAAGATTCTCAGTTAATCAACACAGGGAAGCAGAAGAGATTTTTCATCTCCTAAATGGACCATAAATGAAAGTTCTCATTATAATCATGTATTTTAATAACACTTTTATATCCTATATTAAAAGTCTGCCCTTTACAGGCACATATAATATTCATCTATATAAATCTTCCTAAATTAGGGCAGCTACAGGTTTGTCACAAAATGTATCAGGTATTGTTGTTAAAAAGACAGTTTTCTTAAATATATTTTAAAGACATATTTTGTTTGTGTTTATTAAGAAAATATAAAATAGATCTAATAAATAGTTTCAAAAGACTCTTGCTATAATAAATATTTTTTGCTGCTAAATGATTTACTACATTTTGTTCTGACTTCAGCAAATTTATAGGTATTTGCAGTAAAGATATTTTATTCATAAAAAACCTAACCCGTTGGTTTATTTTTGTCTACTAAGAAACAGAGACAGTGACAGTAAACATTTTAATAGTTGATGGCATTGATGGCATTTTGTTCAAAAACATGACAGACACGGGCTGAAAAACATGCTCGGTATCAATTGGTGCTAGTAAAATGAAGTATCCAACTGTAAGATGTAGTAACTGTAACAGACTCATAAACATTAACATTTAAGGAAGAATAATCACACAGATTCAAGTTTTTTTTTTTTTATCATTTTATTCTTTAATAAAAAAGTTAATGAGTAAAGGCTGATCAAGTCTTCTTACTAGCTGCCTTGTTCTATTTAAATTTGTCAGCAGAAGCACCTATTATGCTTTAATAGATTAATTTTGATTAAAAATACTGGTCACACAAAACAAATATTCATGATAGAATTGTGGCTAGAAAGTTACACTTTAATGTGCAGTCTGTTTTCACTTGCCCTGTTCAGCAGTTTCTCCGTATAAGTATATAACTGACCTATCAGTTTTTATTGCTGTTTCCTCCTACTTGATATCAGGATTAAAATTTTTCTCATATTCTTCTCATCGTCTGTCTTTCCAGATCTGGTAATGACCACTGTTCCAATTAAGAACAGTATCAGTTCTGAATCCTACACAGAGAGATTCCTGGGTAGGGTGGTGTCTACATCTAAGTCAGCTTAAATTGCTCCAATCCACGAGTGAATGAACCCACTACAAAATCTTGCAACTCTTTAATGATTGTTGAAGAATTCTGTGTATTTTCCTTTACTTTGAAAAAGATTTGTTTTAATTTGGTAGTCTCATGCTCAGAAATAGCAGTGTGCCAAAATCATAGTAGACATGCAGCCTTTTGAAATATTTTAGAAACTTCTTGGTGGGTTTGTTAAATTTTTTTTTTAAATTCATAATTTCTTGAGCACCCATAGGCTTCTTGTTTTCTTTAAAACCTGTATTGTTACTATTGTTGAAATGTTAAAATTGTCCTTTGCCTGCCTTCATATTAAGAACTGGGATGACCAGTTACCAACGTCCGCATCTTTGGGAGGGATCCCAATGTGGTCTTTGAATTACTGGATTGAATAGTCTCACTCCTGACAGGAGAAGTTGCTAAATTATATGTGTCTCTTCATAGTGTTCACTCTGAAAGAGAAACAAATCTGTTTATTTATTTTAAATCAAAGTTTTTTGTAATACTAGCCAGAGTTAACATATTTTAAGATTATAATTAACCAGCCATAACCATGTTTTCATTTTTATATGCGGTGATTCATAGAAAATAGTTATGAAATATTATGATGTACTGCCAATTATCAAATGGCCTACGATTTGCATTTTAGGTTTTCTAAAAGTTTCATAAACAGTATTTTCTTTTCCTCACAATTATAACACATCAATTTTCTTTATTTTCTCTTAGCAGATTCTAAAATGACTAATATCCTCATAAATTCCATAATAATTCATTTTAGGATTTACATATATCATTATTCCTTTTTCATTTAGCTTTAGATATTTCTACAACTTGGGATTAAATTTAACTTGTGTCACTCTTTGACTTCAAACTGCCATTAGATTATTCCATAATAGTTAAATGGGCTTTATGAGTACCAGTTAGTCACGAAATATGAAAATTTACTACATACAGAACATGCTCCCTTCTTTGTTTTAAGGGCAAATAGGTTTAGTCCTGTGTGTTTGCATTTGTTAAAATGTTGCAGACCAAAGTAAATTATCACACCGATAGTGTTTGACATATTTACTACATATAGGGTCATAAATTTATATTTATATAATTTCTAAAGTACAGAAGGCTTGAATCAACTGAGCCAAAACATTTGTAGTATTTTGTTCTATTTTGAACTTATTGTTATATGAACACTTAGAAAATAGTACAGTAGAATAGACATAAATCTAGCACAGGCCTTGCATGGTGATCTTGTCTATCTACAGAACCTTGGGAATTTTGTCTTTCTAATGAACCAAAGGAACAAAATCTTTTAAATGAAAGTGACTTAAATAAATTTACTAATACATATCAATTAACTCTACAGCAATCGCAACCTTGCCACAAAACGTTCACCTCTAAAATATATGTATAAATTCTTTTTGTGAAGATAGTATTTATAGAAGGGCGAGTTAGTATAAAACTCTTTTGTATTAAAAAGCATGTCTTTTATTTTTCAATAGAATAATCGGAAAAAAGCAATTAAATTTAATTAATCCCATATCCCACTAGATGAATTCTTTGTAATCTACTTTTTAGACATAAAGCTCAATATAGGGGAATATGCATAAAGGCAATTTTTCTAACAGTGTTATCAGATGCAAGAATAAATGTTTTGTCCAGGAAAAAAGAAAAGAAAGAATAAGTAGCTATTAAAATAACTCCATCTATAGCTAAAAACATAAAGCATTTATTGAGTGAGAAAGTATTACATTATTGTAAAAGTAATATCAGTAACATTTTTTATAATCATGCAGTGAAAGTTTATTCTCCAGATATGTTGTGGATTATACCAAAAATGTGGAAATTTTAATGAGAAAAGTAGAAAACTGAAAACCATAATGTTCGTATAATAAACTAACATTGACATGTTCACATCAAAATAAATATGCCTTGTTCTTTCATATTATCACAATAAGACATTTAAATTTGTCATAATGCATAGCCAAGTGAGAAAGAAGGAATAGATGTCCAAGCTATAACCTGTTTATGACTGTTTTCTCTTACCTATTTCTCATCTACAATTTTGTAACTTGAAGATTTGGGGAGAATGTCATATTACATTCAAAATTGGCATTTTAATGCCATGATTTAATAAAATATCTTATTAATATTTTATTTTAATATAACCTGTTTATGACTATTTTTTCTTACCTACTTCTCATCTACAATTTTGTAGCTTGACAATTTGGGGAGAATGTTGTATTACAATTAAAATTTTTAATGACATGATTTAATGAAATAAAATATTAATAAAATAAAATATATACATATTGCTGTCTTTCTGCTTTTTCCTTATTTAAACTTCATAAAAGTGCAAAAAGTTTGTTTTAATTTTAAATGTATTGGGTAAAAAAGCTAAATCTTCAAATTATATAACGTGTTGATATTGACAGTGCTAATACTTATTATGCTAATACAGTGCTTCTGAGTTATTACATGTGGCCAGAAACTGTATTAAGCACTTATGTGTCTCACCTTAGTGAGGGCATATAAGATATAAACTCTCTGTCTCTTCATTTGATATATTAGAAATTTAATGCTTAGGTTAAGTAATTTGAACACAAGTCCACGGTAACTAGTGTTAAATTTTATCCAGGACTTCTCTGTACCGTGAAGTTTATGCTACAAACTGCAGCATAACTAGGCGTAAACAAACCGAAACCCTAACTGCTGGACTGTGGCTTTTGTAAAAGTCTACCACAGTCTCAACCAATCACAGACTGCCAACTGATTGGACCATGTTCAGATAAAGCAACCCCAGAAAATGTAAGCCATCAGACTATTTCTTTGCCTTAAAGTTTCTTCTCTGTCCATGAATGGACACCTGCCCAAAGGATGGTTCTCTGAACCTCTTCCAGTTCTGAGGGCTGCTCCATTTGCTAAATATTCTTTGTTCAATTAAATTCTGTTAAATTTAATCTTCTGAAGCTTTACTTTTCTTGTTCATTTTCAGGATAATAACCTAAGTTTATACTTATAGAAAAGTTTGTGAAGATAAACACTGTACTTAATATAAATTTAAGTATTTTTTTCAAATGCAGATGTTACTAAATGTATCTGAGAGTAATATTTCTGAAGGATAATTTTGCACTGACCTTAAAACTGCTTTCTTAACATCCAAATCATGGAATAGAGTAACATGTTTTCAACCTTTGAAGTATTATGTACTCACTGTTATTGTGATAGCAATGATCGCATAGACTGTAAAATTAATGAACCCAAGGTAACAAAATAGAAATCGTATTTAAATTTTGTTTAGGCTATTTGTGTACCAGGATAACATTTTCCATTTTGCAGAAGAAACAGTGTGGCCTCTAGGATTTTTAAGTACGCCCCTCATTCCCCATTCCTGTTGATGCTTTCTTTCCTTGAATGCAGGTGTGACTTGTGACTAGATTACAATCAATAGACTAGAGCGCTACCACAGGAAATGCACAACTACAAGTAGAATTATAGCACCATTCTTACTCCAATCTAGCCTTCATCCGAGGGCTTCGAGGACAGAAGGAGACATTTTAGTGTGTACCTCAGGTGTAGGAACTATGGGTAGCCTTTTACCCAGGACGCAGCCTCAGGCCAACAACTTGCAGTCCTACACTTGCAAGGAAATGAATTCTTCCAACAACCTCAGTAAATATAACAGAAGGGGACCCTTCTCCAGTTGAGAATTAAGATGAAAAGCTTCTTTGTTTGTCCATCTTCCCATTTAAGGACTGGATTATCCTGGTACAAACAAGCTTCCACCTGAATGTTGAGCCTTTTTGTATGTTACAGCAGAGTGGTAATGCCTGGTGTGTTAAGGTAATAACGAAATAAATGTGTATGGGAATAACTGGGCCATTTTCTAGTATTAAGTAATAAATATAAACAACTAATAAATATGTCTAAGTATGATGGTAAAATAAAGTATTTATTGAATTTATACTCTACTACTATGTTAAAATATCTATAATAGTATTCCATAATGCATGCTAGCTGACTTTCTTCAGTAAACCTAATTTCAGCGTGTTTCATTTAACAAAAACTCTTGAAAATTTTATTAAATGATGTTAGTTCTCAAGGTAGTAGAAATACATGTTGTCAATACTTGATTAATATGTACATTTAAAAGTATTTGGGGAATATGTGAATTTTCATAGAAGCCTAGAGATTGTATATTAATCATGAGTTTGATTTTGGTTGTAATACCTCACAGATAGGAATTATCTTTAAAATAGGTCTAAGTTTATGTCTAAACAAGGTATGTAGCATAATGTGTGCCTTTCTTAAAAAGTTACTTTTTCTGAGCTACTCTAGCTGAGCCAAGAATATTACCTGAGTTCGAGAGTTTGAAGTTATCCTGGGAAACAGCAAAATACTGTCATGGAAAAAAAAAAAAAAGGTCTAGGAGAAGAGGGCACCTCAGTGTCAGAAAGCCTGGCAAACATCCCCAAGGTCCCGAGTTCAATCCCCAGAACTTCAAGAAGAAATGTGAAACCTGTCACTCTAAAAATGTATTCATTTACACGAATTCCTTGCAAACTTTTACTAAATTTGAAATCATATCTTACATGTTCTGAATATAAGTCTGTCAAAGTATTTTGCCATTTAAATTTGGTAGTCTAACTCCTAAATCAAAATTACTTTCATGCACGTGTGTTTGTTTTTGTTAGAGTATGCAAATTTTTAAGTTTTCTAAAATTTGTTAAAAATAATTCAAGGTTCTGAACATTTTTATCACAAAGAAATGATGAATATTTGACATAATGAATAATTTGAATATCTTGAATTTTCCAACATATCATGTATAGCGACACTAAAATTTATACTGTAATACACAAAGATGAGCAAATACTGTCTGTGAATAAAAAATTTTTTAAAGATTGTGCCGTGGAAACTACTTGCGAGAAATTTGGATTAAATAGATTAATTGTAGTAAAACTCAATGGACAAATGAGAATAGCTACATTAAATATTGACTTTTAATTTTAATATTTGAAGTAACTTCAAAGGAGCAGAAAAGTTTTCAATTCAAAGAGCATATAATTAACCATGTGAAGTAACTATGTAAACACTAGAATTAATGATTACCAACATTTAGTTTTCACAGTGTGGAAATGTAAGGAGATGAGTTTTTCCACTGCCACAGTAGTCTGAGGATGAGTATTCCCAAGTGTCAAACTAATGCCAGCAATCAGAAAGCATGATGATACACAATGTTTTACAAAAAAAGTACTAAACAATTCACGCTGTTGAGAAAAAGCAAATGACTAACACACTGATGGATTCTAAATTACTGTCACTGCAGGAAAAAAAAATCAGCTTTTATTATTCTGAATACTCAATAAAAGTACTCAGGAAACAAAAAAAAATCCAAATCATCACTACGTTTCTTTTAAAGTGAAAAAATATAAAGCATGTCAATGTGTAAAGTACCAGCATTTTTTAGAATAACTGAAAATTTTTCACAAAATTAATATTTTAATTTTGATGCTTTTATTTATGATTCATCATTTTTCTGTTATTACGTTTTACCAAAACTTTTAAACAGTACTTTCTTTACTTTTCCACTAGTTATCAATAATGAATTGCGACTCTTTTTGCTGTGACTGTATTTTTGCTTCCATTAAGAGAAAGCAAATACACTTTCTGATTTGATGTGCTAAGATTAAATTTGGCAAGTCATTTGGATGGTTCGCCAAATGCAAACTAAATGTAAATTATTTTGGAGTGATGTTGGGGATGTCATTTCATACTTTGATTATAAAGCTGAGTTAATAATAATATAGATAATTGGACTGGAGGCCTTCAAGAGACTTAATGTATCTTTAAATGATTGTGCAGTAGAAACGAGGTAACTTTAAAAGTAAATGTGAAACGACTTCTTCAGAGTTTGTGGTCTGTGAATTCGCTAAAACGATTTAGAATGAACTGATCGAAACTGAACTTTTCACCCCAAATTATTAACCTGCAGTAATGTTGATCTCGTGTATGTTTCAGAGAGAAAAGCTTGAGACAATAACTACTTCAGTGTGCTCTAAACTCTCCCAACACATATTACTATGCATAGGTGCATTATTAGATGATATAATAAGTTAATTATTATTTATTTTTATGATAATAGAGTAGCAAAAAGTGCACATGGTATTAATATTATTTATGTTCCCCTTGTGAATTACCTAGTTCAGATGGTTTAAAAAATCATACTGGCAACAAGGTCTCAACTCCCTGGTGGGTGAGAGTAGCTGAATTCCTGATCTTTATGGAAAAGTACCTTAGAATTGTATTTGGAAAAGTAAGGACGCTTTCTATTGCTGTGCTCCCTCGAATCATTGCAAGTGCACATACATCCTGAGAAAATATCCGAGCTCTCCAGATGCAATGTCAAGTATTATATGGGACCAATAATTTCGGAACAGTGACAATATCTCCAAATAGTCCTCCCTCCATAACATCTGTTGTCATTTATTATTAGACAATAGGTGCCAAGCTTTCAATAATGCTTAATCTCAAACATCTTCTTTATGTAGACTTGGAAAGCACAATGATTCTTCGCAGCACCTTTCATCTCCTTCACAAACCCTTTCTCCCCACCACAGCTGCCAAGCATTTCTAGCACACCCTTCTCGTGGAAGTTCCAGGTAGTGCTTGTAGTTTCTTGATATCTCCGTCCCCATATACATAGTCACAGACCTGTTTCCACTAAGCCTTCTTGCCTTCAACTGCCAGGCAAATCCCTTCCCTCCTGCCATCTTGCCTGTCCTTAGGGTCAGGTTCTTTGGCCTGTAACAATAATTTATTGAGACAGTAAGGTAAAGAAAACAATATAGTTGAATACATAAAACAAAATATGTTGTATTTGTTTTGAAAAATTCCCCTGTGATTTTTTTTTCTGCATTCACTCTTAAGGCAAGGTTATGAATCTGATGAGAAAAAAGTCACACCTAATAATGGAGGAGATCAGATTATCAAAAACATCATTTCATAAGCTAGAACTAATAGGTGTCCTTGACTTAACTTATACATTAAATTGTTTATTTTCATTGAAAT
Source organism: Hystrix cristata (assembly GCA_004026905.1). Lineage (NCBI taxonomy): Eukaryota > Metazoa > Chordata > Mammalia > Rodentia > Hystricidae > Hystrix > Hystrix cristata. The sequence goes on from PVJO010002607.1 coordinate 134,163, forward strand.
GAACCCTAAAAGACAGTTTTTTGCCATACATGGAACTCGTATTAAGTGACCTTCCTTCTAGGTCTGCCTCTGCTAGTGAAAATAAATTTATCTGAGAAGTACACCTTACCCTTACTGGGTCTTAGTTTTCTCAACTGTAAATTGTGAATATAAGTTAACTAACCAGAAAATTCCTTTTTAGTTCTATCACATTATGGTTTTTAGAATCACTGTTAGAACAAAAATGTTGAAATATATGTTAGTGAATTTTTTGCATAAAAAAGAAATATATGTTAGTGAGATAATCTGCAAAATAGTCTGTGCATACTTAGATATAAAAAAGAAGCTACAAAAGCAGAATCGACCTTCAAATTTCAATAGACCTGCCTTTGAATTTTATTAGTATGTATGATGTCTTGTGCAAATCACTTATATTTTGAGATATTTATTTTTTAACTTTAAATTGGCAAACTAACTGATGAGCTGAACTCCTAGGGAGAAAAGTGCATGAATTATATGTAAAACAACTCAGTGAATCGTCCCACAGTAACTATGGAGATCCCTTTCAATTGTGGAGATCCCTTTAAAGTGATTGCTTCTATTCGGTTTCCAAATAGGTGTGAATTCACTCAGTGCTGAAGTTAAATAATGTAGTGACAATTGTGACAAGACATATGTTTAATTTCTCATCTGTGGTTTTCTTCTTGTACTATAGTATATCTCACTTTTAGAAAAATGTACAAGAGACATGGGGCTGGGCATTTAGCTCAGTGGTTAGAATGCTTGCTTTGTAAGCACAAGGCCCTGAGTTCGATCCCCAGAACCAAAAAAAAAAAAAAAAAAAAAAAAAAAAAAAAAAAAAAAAAAAAAAAAAGAAAAATATACAAGAGACATAATAGCTTATATCTGAGGAAATACAAATTATTTGGTAAAATACAAATATCAGATATATAAGTATTTTTATTATCAATATTTAGCACAAATTTTAGGATATTGTTTTATTTCATGTGTCAACTTTCAACCTTATGCAATGTTGACTACATAGAGGGTAAATTATTTTGCATAAGAATAATTAATGTGTTACGAAAGTTACCATGTTCAACCTTTAGTTTCACCTTCCTGAAATTGGAAATAAAATATTGTTTATAGAGGTCCTTCACTCCTAAAATTGCTTTCTTGCATTTGTGTTGGCCTTCAGGGAAAATACTAGCATGTTGATTTACCTTGATAGAAGAGGACACAACATTTTTAAAGGTAATTTTTGTGTTCATGTAAATGCACTCGGAGGACCAAAAGCTGAGCTACACCTTAATCAGTCTGAGTGAACAACATTCAAATTCTAAATTCCTCTTTGATTACCCATGGGAGGGGGGGAAAAAACTTATTTGGCATGTGTTTGAAAATGTGTATTTTAAAACATTTTAAACAAGCACTCCGTTAGATATAAAACATTCTCAATAATTCTCATCATTGAAGTAATCTAGAAAGTATATTAAACGCCTCTAATTTTAAATAAATTTGACATTGGCCTATATCAAATATGAACATTAATATAAGATTAAATGAAATTAACAGGATTCACCCTGAAATAACTTCTGCGAAATATTTAAATAGGGAAATAGGTAGAGTATTAAAAGGAAGTCAATAACAATACAAATGAATCAGAGATTTGGGTTTAAGAAATTATCTTTAATCCTCGGATTGATTTCATGAAATTTTCTTCCTCTGTGATAAATGGTGTAAAACAGATTTATTAAAATATTAATTATTTAATATAGAAAGATATGTAAAAGCAAAAATGTGTATTTGTTTCTTTGAGCTCGGTTCTTTCTAGTCAGTTTTGGCTCACTCATTTGTTTTTGGCATCAAAACCCATTTATTTTTGAGGTATTTATATTGAAGCTTTATTTTCCTAATAGTATTAAATTATATGTGGCGTTAATCTATAAAACTTTATTTATGTTTATAATTAATATAGCAGGAGATTTTTCTAGCCTGTGTAATTTTAAATTATAAATGTGCTCTTGCATTTTGTAGTTTTATGTCATCATTACTGTCATTAAAATTAATTTTAATATGATCAATATGTGGTATGTATCATTATGCAGAGTATTATGTTGACAGAATAAAGTCTTCAGAAATTTATAATCTCGTGTAATACTAGTGTAGACATATGATGTGAGACAAAAATTATCATGTGATTTTACAATCTACATAACATTAGACAAAATTCTCTGTCACACTGAAGTGAATGTTTGAACTTGGTCTACCAAGACTATGGAAGAAGAGAATGTCATATATGATACTGAAATATGCAGAGGTTTGTGAAAAACTTTCATTTATCACTATATTGTTCTGTTTGGTTTCATTAACACTGTATTTTTTCAGTGATTTATACTGAATTTGGTAGTATGCATGTGCATACTACCAAAATTAAAACAAAATATGTGTTTGAGTTTATTTGCACTCAGTAATGGACTTTTTATTATATGAAATAAAAGTGATATATGAATCTTAAAAATGATATTTGAAAAGAGTGCAGATAGACTGATGAAAAACAAATGACCTCTAATATATTTTTCAGATTGACTGTGGCAGAGTGATGTATTACGTTGTCTGTGATGCTAAATATACACCATAAATCCCTCTAACAGAAGTCTTATTGTGTTCATTCATTTCTTTCCTATGAGCCAACATTTCCTCTTTTCGCAAACCTCAATGCATTTAAATCCAGAGATTTTACATTAGATGTAAAAACCCAAGAAGAGATTTTTGTTTTTCTGGCTTCAGTAGACAAGCTACCCAACTAAGTATGACTGTTTGCATTCAAGATGTTTTCTCTCTAAGAAAGACAGAACACACATATATATATGGTCAGTTATATTCTTTATGACAAATACACTTAAAAATTATGAAAGAGAAAGAAAATGAATGAAAATAATGTTAAATACATGTGTGTTACACATTACAATAGTACAGTCTTTTAAAATATATTTTGAATAAACTATAAATTTTATTACCAATTTTGTTATTTGAGTATACTGCTACTACTACTCATTATTTAAAAATTTCCCACACAGATACTACTAAGTAACATGAGAAAGCAGAACACACTAAGCATAGAACATAGGCATAAAATCCATGGATTTGTTCATATATATCCACCTTTCTACTAAAGAAATAAAAATGATTTTTACCAGAGAAAAATGCAAAGTATGTTTCTTGAGCTTAAGAGTTATGCATCCCAGGGAGCATATTAGAAAATCTATTTTTCCCCAGGATACCTTTCTGCGAAAGGAGAGGAACTAATTATCACCAAATAATTAGACTCTTGGTTCTTGGAATATTGACTGCACTTGTATTTAATCTTATATCAAACATCATTGTCATCCAAAGTCTGTATCATTTGAGCATTGTTGTGCATTCCACCAAAGCAGTCCGCTCAGCTTTGCTGCATGACGTTTAGTGTGATCTATTCTGTTTTGAACAGTCGCGTTGCAAAATGAAAAGCATTGCTTGTCTTGGGTCTTCTTTTAGATCTTATAATGACATCTCTAAGTTTGGGAATGGTCTGGATAATGCAATATGTGAAAAGAAATGGGTGCGAATCAGAAGGAAATACACAGTATTAACATAAGAAAACAGTACATAAGATCGAGGGCTGTAGTTGCGCATAAAGAAAATCTTTTTTTAAAGAGGTCGGAAAGGGAATATATTTGAATTTCAATCGTAACTTCTTAATTCTGAATCAAAGTGTGTATTATAGTTCAAATTGTAGTATTTTTAATGGACGATAGGTATAAAAATATCTAATTCTCAAAAAAATTAAAAAGTATGCTCCTTTTTGTGGATCCACCCTTTAACAAAATACATATCTAAATAGCGTTTAAGGATGAAACGGACTGCACAGCTTCTATATGAAGTTTCTCAGTAAAGGACCCAGCAAAAGAAATTACCTATGAACGGAAGTATAGTTTTAAGAATATTTTAAAAAAATTAGAATATATATATATATATATATATATACTTACCACTTAAATTTTGGGTATTTTTCTTGGAGTATATTTTTTAGTTGTTCAACAAGACTCTCACAGCATTTGTGAGTCAAACTGAACATGTTCTCCCACGTTCATGTGTTGTAATCACTTCGTCTTCTGTAGATCAAAATAGAACGAGTGGTGTATCCTGCATAGCTGCTGTGAAGATGTTCACAATCGAACTATACATACATAACTCAGGATAACTATGTTTCTCACTGTCTATTTTATAAGTAAAGTTGGTAATGATATAGCTAGGATTATAAATAAATACATGGGGAGAGAAGAGATAGATCCATCTGATGAGCTATTAATATGCAATGAGATACCTAATGAAGAGATTTCTCAAAAACCTAACTTGGCAGTGGGGAACATTTATTGATTCTTCAGGGGAGAAAAGATGGGCTCAAAGACACGTTTGTAGATTAAGGTGAGGCAACGTTATACAGACGACTTAGCAATATATTGTAATGACATTAGACTTGAGACAGTCAATATAAAATATAGAGTTACTATTGTTGACTTTTAATTTTTATACTCTTTCAAGCAAAAACTTTCTTATCTAATTTTTTCAGCCTCTGTACACATATCCTATAAGAATTGTCATGAGTGCCTTTCAAGATTATATTTAAACGGACGATTTCAGACACATTGCCTTTGCAAAATCCAGTAAATAAAGAAAGCTTATGCCAAATTTATACTACCAAAAGTCTATAGCAGCATTTATTGCTAGCTCGACTACAAATTAATAATCTGTTAGCAAACTTCCATAGGTCAGAACTAGGTTTTCTTTTCTCTAGATATTCATGTTTCTTTTTTTTTAATAAAATATGTTGCTCTCAGCACATTTGTAAATGTAACAATAAATATAATATTGGCGACATGTTTATAATGATTGTATCTGTATTTGTATTTTGTGTGCTTTCTAGGCATTACAAACTGCTATAATTGGAAATTTAATGAGGGTAACACAGTGATCTCAGCCCTGATGGAGCTAATGGGCTACAACGGCTGGTTGAGGATTAATAATAAATGGGACTCAGCAAACGGTAGCTCTTTGAGTGTTGATTCCTATGTCAGTGGATACCAGGTCTTTCAGGTTTAGCAGCCCTCCTTGCCACCGGGAGCAGAGATTGGCTGCTCTGGGGACCTCTTCTGGCGGCCAGATGGCTGCTCTTGGCTGTTCTTAACTGCTGTCCCTAGCTGTCTACTGCCAGCTACCTTCAGTATTACCAGCTTTGTCTGCTGGCTTCTCTCACTGTCAGCAGCCTTCAGTGTTACCAGCTCCAATTTTATTAGGACTTTTGCTGCAGCATATGGAGAGCAGCCCATTTGCCGAACCCACTATGTGAAGGGGAGTTTTGCTTATAAAAGAGAAATGGTAAGCTTGCCCACGTG